>JAODGE020012661.1:0-10233 GCA_027574965.2 Ecitophya simulans | reverse complement strand
TTCGGGCGAGAAGAACTCGTTTATTTGTCAGGGTAAACGTCTGATCACAGTCAAACTTTAAAAATTACTTATATATAAAAGGCGGATTGAAACACGTCGTGAATTTTTGCAATTGCCAAAAATGTTATAATTATACGGACCGTGTGTTTTTTTTGTCAGCGCCGGTATAAAAATGCGAAAATTGTAATTAAAATTTATTTTATGTCTCTACTACTAAAAGGTATCATACACATACCCACAAAAACAACGTAAAAGTAGAAATATAACACATCTACAAATGATAAAGCATTGTAAAAGAAGTGAAGTTAGTACCCATATATGCCGAAAAACAATTATCCGAATCAATTGAAGAAAATTCTAGAAAAAAAAACGAATCAATTATTTTATTATTACACTCTTATTGTTCTGAGGCAATATATATATATATATATATTGCAAAGCCCAATCTTAAAGAAAGGACCACACCCTAACCGAGGATAAAACCAACAACCTTAGAAAAACGAGACAAACCTGGATGGACACTTAACTAGTACGATCACTGGATCACTGGACCTGTGATTACGATTACGATTCCAGTGCTACATCTTCACGTAAAATTGCCTCGCACGGTTTGCTCCAGTAGCCCAACTGCTTAAGTGCCTGTGGTACCCTGTTGTTTACCGGGAAGTTGCAGGTTCGGAACCCGGTTGTGGAGCGCAATTAATAACATATTATTACTAATGAGCAAAAAAACAAAATAACCTTGCCAACTTTTTGCACAGTTCCAGCCCTGCCCAAGAGCTGTGCACTCTTGCACTACTCAATAAACTCCTGATTCGGTATCTCATTCTTTCCAGTTCTTTTATGCAGCTCATTGTCAGTAACAACTACTCAAGAATTAACTCCAACTTCTCTCGCGACCAGATATAGGGCCACGCACCTCGTAAATTGATTGATATCAGTTTTGTTTATGTAATATGACAAGACATCTGGGAATGTTTGAAGGCCCACAAGGCTAGAAACATCTACGATTGCGCTTTGGGTTTAATTAGATGCAAGAGAGCGAGATGAGTGAAAGCAATTGATGTTCATCTTCCGATCAAACTGTTCCATGTTAGTGGACGTCGTAGTAATCTGTCAAAATCCTTGATCATTTCCGACACTAGGAACATCACAAACGCTTCGTCCGTTACATCAACTTTGACAATCCGGGCTGCCTGCAGATTTGCAAGGCTTCGAGTTTTTTTCCAGAACTATGGCATCTCGTCCAGTGAGTTTTGTCGAAATGTTTGGCCGCCTCTCCTACGATTCCGGAAGTAGCTCCGGTAATCAAAACTACTATATTCGTAAAATTCATGACTATTCCGTACTATTCGCTCGGAGAGATTGAAGTGAAATGCGAATAACCAATGTGGTTATTACAATAAAAAAAAGAAGCTAATCAAGCACCAAAGTTCACGAATTGCATAAGCTTTCTCTAGCTAGGTATCTAGCAGATAGAAATTTAATCGTTTTATTGTACACAATCGTTTGCATATGAAGTTAACTATTTTACAACTTACAATTACCAAAGTATTTGTGTCTATATACTCTACGTGGATAAATTTCTACGTTTTAATCATCCTTCGAGCCGGAAGCGAAGACGAGTTTGAGCAGTCTCACGACGGGCGCCTCGTAGAACATTGATATGAGGAAAGCAACCATGAACGACACAACGCTGTTTCCCATAAATAACACTAACTATAATTGCAATTAACAAAACAATCGGTTACCACACGATTTCGGCGTTACATCATCGTAATACGTACGACATTCAACTGGAAGAGATGAATATTTCCATCCATTAGTAGACTGGTGTATACCATTATAACTGGGTGGATTAAATATGCGCAATAGGCAAGTCTGCTTAATGGGAGGAATCCTCTAAAGGACAATAGAGTATCTACCGGTCCCCCGAACCCATGGCAGCAGGCCACAACGATCCATGCGAGCGAGAGACCCCAAGCCGTATGGCTGAATGTCGCCTACGAAACAAATCGTTACAATGCACGTTCAGAAATGTTTACAATAACGTTTACGTAAAACGCCGATGTCGGTACGACCAACCCAGTCCTGCCAATGCCATAGACTACGCTCGCGAGACAACTCAAGCTCGTCGTCCATCCCATCAGCACAGCCCATCCTGGCAGTTTGATCTTCTCGTCGCGTTGGAAGATGAACCATCCGGTCGCCATCCCCACCAAGTAGGGTCCTATCCGCAACCACGGCTTGTCGTACAGTTGGTCGAACAGGGCGAACGGCTCTTCCACCCTGGCCACGTAGTTGTACTTCATGGCGATGATGAAGGTGGTGATCCACGAGGTGGCCAGAAAGGCGAACATGGCAATTCCGACTGCCCGCAGGCATTTCTTACTGCGCACGGCGACGATCAGGAACGTCGTTGCCAGAATGTAGAACTGCGTGTCGTTCGCCATGTACCAAGACCACAGCATGCAGAACTCGTGCTGGGGGTAGAAGTTGTTGATGTACAGCGCGTTCCGCCACCAGAACAGGTCGCACGTGATGTGGTCGATCATCGCCGGAGAAAACACGCTTCGGTTCTGCGTGTACCGCGCAATCAGTTCGTTCACTCCGATGACGAAGAGATAGGCCGGCGTTAGTCGCAGCCATCTGTACACGACCATCATGAAGAACTTCGAGGTGGAAACGTGCGCGATTTGTAATGATGTCTGGGACTTGTCGTGATTCTCTTTTGCCTTTGCTCGCATCGCACTTCGGAAGTATGTGATAGTCACGAGGAGACCACTAGGAAAAAATGGGTTATCAAAAAAAGACATGCATTTGATTGCGACTATTAATTACCTAATGAAAAAGAACGTGTCGACCGAGAACGTTGCATTCGAAATCGTTTGATACGCAAACGATCTCTCTGTGACAGTTCTCATTGTTTTGTTGTCAGCGATTGAAAACACCTCCAGATAAGTGTGCACCAAGATGATCCACGTAATAGAGAAGAACTTGAGACCATGGATGCATCGTATGGATTCCTTCGAAAGGGGATCCACGGCGAGGATCTTCTGTCCGTTGGAGTAAGCCGCGAAGGAAAGCAAAAACGAGAGCGGCGCGGCTGCAACAATCGCAATTAGTTGCACGTTGCGTTGTAATAGCTATAAACGGTGCGCACCATGTCGTAATTTATGTTGTGCTAATTGCTTCTTCTTCAGCTCCTCGTTAGCGTTGTTATTATTCCGCGATATTTCCAAATCGGGCTGCACCTTCGTCTGCGCGCGCGCGCGCTTCAAGTAGAGTTCAACGACGGTGGCAATTACAATTAACGTGAAAATTGCAATCGTCACACCTCTGAAACAAAGGCTCGTTAACTTTTGCAAAGGATAATTCATAATCGGCGGTGTGTACATAGCTCGTGAGACGATATTTAGTGTAAACGTGTGCGGATTTCGACAGTCGGCGATTAAAATATATATTCTCTTAACATTTAGCTCCGCCGAGCACGGAATGCGTCTAATAATGTCGCAACTTGCGACAGTAATGACGGTAATACTTTTCTAAAAACTTAGCAATTGCGTAAGACGCCGCACGACGATGAATGGAGCTGGCGCCGACATGTTTTTCGCGCGAAGAACGCGAGTTTTAGGAGCGATTCGATGCGGCATTCGCGCGATTTCGTTCGGCGCGTGGCGAGCGTTATCTGCGGAAAGGAAAAGTAATGCACTTTCGCAGGATTCGGGTCAGCCGGACGCGGTCCGAAGTCCGATCGGTGCGCGCGAGTTGCATAAATCGTCGTGAGGAAGCGGCAGGTACTCGAGGCATTGGCATCGTCTAATTGCGATAATCGTGGAATGCGCATGCCGAATCGCGCGAAAATCCGGCGCGCGCTTTCGATGGCTTTTGCATCGGCGAATTGGAAAGCGCGCGCGCGCGCGCTTCGCACAATGCGAATGTCGATTTTTAATTACGCGCCGGCTTGCGCAACGCGACGCATAATTCGAGGTAATCGGCGGACACAACGGCGGCGCGTTGAGTAACGCACCCGACGACGTGAAACCGCTTGTCGTCCGCGAGCCGATAACTTCCGGGAACTGGCCGCACGTCGACGACCACCAGCGACTCCGCCTGGGATTTCTCCTGCAGGAGGACGGACTTGAGGTCGGCGGTGCTGCACGCCGCCGGCAGGCACTGCCCGACGATGATCTGTCGCGTCTGCAAAGGCGTGCGCAATTAATTCGCGTTGCGCGACCGTCGCTCGCACTCACGACGGGCGTGTAATCGCCGTCGATGTTGATGCGAATCTTCGCCGCGTAGAAGTGCACCGGAAACGGCGGCGTCGCGCGATTCGTCTCCGGATTGGCGAGCTCGTCGCATAAGGAGTGAGATCCCAGCCAGAAGTCGTTGCCGTAGAAGAAGTTGGTTGTGTAACGACCGGACGCGTCGTACACTGGCGAACAATCAAGCGTGAATTCAATTGCGCATCGCGATCGCCGTCGTCCGTCAACTGACGGCGAACAACGCTACGTACTTTTGATGGCCCAGGAGGAGTCGTTCTTCAGCGCTCGCAAATAGCCCGCCATTTGGGACGCGCACGTCGGATCGGCGATCTTACCGAGTTGCGAAGCCCAGTGATGATGGCTGTACAGATCCCGCAACCATTGCATGGTGGGCAGTTTATCTTCCAGTTTGGCAACTGTCTCGAGCGTCTCCGGCGCCGGAAACTGGATACCGTTCGACAAATAGGATAAGTCCGACGAGTTGTACGATATGAATCGAGGCGTTGTCGAACTTGTCGCACTGATCACACCAACATTCAGGAATAACACACATGACTTTAAAAGGACCCACATTTTGAACACAGACAGTTCGTGCGAACGCTTGTACTGAAATTAAACAATGTCAAAACTAATTTACTAAACAAGTTACAACTTGATTTGGTTTGAATTTTATCTGCAGCTCGCAACGATTTTCCCGACGTGCGACGTTTTAAGTTACGTTAAATCCATCTTCGTTAGGTAGGCGAAGGACACCGCGGAGTCGAGCCAGTCGACCGCACTCGCCGAAGACGCGATCGCGAATGATTCTTCCTGTTTCTTGGCGCGCGGATCTATCGCGTCGAAATTGGCATGCCGAAATGTTGTCGAATGTTACGCGACCGCGTATTGACAATAGAGGTGCGAGGAGTTAGACTGCATTTTATCCGCGGCTCGCACTCAGCTGCATTTCCACTTCGAGGCGCGCGCGAAACGCGAGCTCGCGTTATCGCAACTTCGCGCGCCGTCGCGACTTTCGATTTCTTGGCAATATCTTTGGCGACCTGGATACTTTCAGACTGCCTTCGACTCGCCAACTCACCCAGATGCATGCGCGCATTTTCGCGCGCCAATAATATGCAAATGCACCAGTGCACAAGTGGTTTCCAACTGGTGTACAAGTTGGGGGAATTATTCTTATTCATAATTATTCGCAGTCTAGATGTCTTAAGGTTACCAGAAAGCGGAAATTCGAGAAAAACGCTTTCTTTCCACAAATGCCCCTTCTTCACTTTTAGCATCTCGTAACTTCTAACATTAATCTAGTGAAATAGCAACAGAAATTAATTAACCGAAATGACATGATTATTATTATTATTATCGTGCAAGATTTACCTTTTGGGTTAGTGGTTCTTTAAATAGCAAACTAAAAACGCAATAATGACGCATGAAGCAGCAACGCAAGCGCCGTGCAATTGCAATCGAGCAATAATAGTTATTATTCAAGACGAACAGTGATCATTATTGTAAATGACGTGCGTTTTCGACAATTAGGAATGGCAACGCAAACGCGTTACAAATTGCAGTCAAAACGCAGAGCGGTAAGGAAATGTCAACGAAAGTTATATCAAAGAAAATTGAAATGTACGCAAGACACACAATGCACGTGGAAACCAATAGAAAGTGATTACTGCTCATGTGCAATGATTTTGTCATATTACATAAGTCTACTCTAACATCTTTGCCTTAAAGTCATCTCAAATCATCTCCACCAACAAACAACGCTATCAAGATTGAGCACGTTTTTTTTGTAATGTATGTATTGTATACAGTACACTAATATGTACGGAATTACAGTTAATTCTGTGGCTAAATGCTCAAAATAAATTATATCACTTTCTTTCTCTTTTTCTTGTCTGTTCTTGGAGTCGGCCAGTACACCTAGCAGCACAATTACATGTGGAGCAATGAGTAATGTCATAATCGTTCGCAGGCATCCTTCAGGTGTGCATGCATTAGTATTAAATGAGAAAATTTATTTGCTGTTCCAGCGAATCTGAGCGCCAAGCGTCTGGCTGGCAACTTTCTCTCCCTAACTAGTCAAACTTTTTTCCTCTTTAGTTTAATGCACACGCGCACACATTCGCAGCCTGCGAGTGCACGTACGAGCGACGCAGACGTGGAATGCGCAAAAAGCAATGAGACAATATGTAAACAACGTCCATGTAACATGTTAAATGTATTTTCGCTTAACGCCGAAGTGCGTAACTATGCAATGCGAGAATCGCACTACGTGGAAGTGTATATATTTCTGAGTTACTTAACCTGGTGCCGTTTGTCGATCTGCTTTGGTTTTTGTTCTTACCGTGTCTGAACAAGCGTTTATAACAAACGTATTTGGTAGCATGAATAACCAAATCGCAGTTGGCGAACACGTTCCTAGCAGGGTGAGAGTAGTCCAAGCCGGTCAAAACAGAATCAGAACACGACCCGAGGAACTGCGAGCAGAGCCAGAGCACGGTCCGAGCAGGGTAACAGCATAAAGATGCTTAAAATGAATTTAACCTTCTGTTTGTCTGGCCATTCTGTGATATATACAAAATAATTTGATATTTGTGAAGTCGTAGTAACGCGTGGATATTACGTTTATTATTCCAATATCAACAAACTGAATGGATTGTTTCGTGTACATCTGAAAGATTCATATATTGAAGTTTGACTGGATATCACAAGTATTAATATTAATTAGATACATTTGAATTGTCGAAAATAATAAAATTTTTATTCAAATAAAATTTGGCTTGTTTAAATTTTGACTTACTACTTGTTTTTACCATTTTTATTCATAAACGAGTATCATTTGAAAGTTCTTCTATTAACTAAAGCAGCGTCTAGCAAAAAAGCAATCAGACTCCTATTAGCCTCCTAAATTGGTGTAGTACCAAGTTTTTTCATAAACAAATTGATCATACAATAATTTTAAAATACGTTTTTTTAAGATAATTTTTGTCAATCCAATTGCGGTGCACTGTAAGTCCAATAAATAAACTGTTCCAAATCAGTTATAAATCGTCTTTTAGATTATCTGTACAAGAAAATATTACGCATATTGGGACTATAATGAAATGGCACTGATTTCTTGACTGATTGTGCATATCGTAAAAATCTTGAAAAGTTTTAAAATTGGTACACCGCGATGCTAGAGACATCTAGCAACCACTGGTGTATAGAGAATTATACTTCCTACAGTTGGCTACACTTATTTGGTCACTGCATTAGTTGGCACGATTGAATTGGAACTGCAACACGGTTTTCTCGCACCGAACAACACACAACACATGCAGGTTTTGTCTATGCGGCATTCCCAGCACAATTCGTGAACAATATTGCATCAGCTGCATGGTTAAAGTAAGCTACATAAATTAAAGTAACACGAAACACGATGTCGGGAGATGCCGAACGTAAGTCAATTCTCCACCACTTAACAAATATCTAACAAGATTTTATTCCATTTGCAGCAATTTACACCTCAGAGAAAAATGGCTCTGATGAAACTGGAGCAGGCACTGAGGACAAACCCTTCAAGACAATCCTCCAAGCGATGCGGAAGGCTGGAAAGGAGCCTTTTCCAGTCATCTATGTTGATGGCAAGGAGGAAGGCATCAAATATGATGTGGCAGCTAAGTCCCAGTTGAAGAAAATCACCAAGATATGGTCTCGAGAAAACTACAAGTCTGAGAACAAACAGAAGAAGGAGGAGGAAGATGCAGAGAAGAGGAAGCAGAACCTGGAAGATGCTAAGAAAGTTGTCATTCTGGAAGATGCCAGTTTGCCAGCAGCCAAAAAGATTCGTATCTTTGAAGGTATTTTCTTTCTAACACATGCTAACTAAATTTACTGTTCAAATATCTGTTTTTTAGGTGAAAAATACCGCGATGAACGTGTGAAAATTTACGGTTGGGTACACAGACTTCGTAGACAGGGCAAGAACTTGATGTTCATCACCCTTCGAGATGGTACTGCATTCCTTCAATGTGTGCTCAATGACGCTCTCTGCCAGACATACAATGCTGTGGTTTTATCAACAGAATCTTCTGTTCTATTGTATGGCACACTTAAGAAGGTACCAGAGGGCAAGAGTGTGAGTATTTATCGAATTTATGCACAATGATTCCATGGAATAATTTTGAATGTTTTATTTTTAATGTCAGGCACCTGGTGGGCATGAGTTACAAGTAGATTTTTGGGAATTGATCGGATTAGCTCCGCCCGGTGGAGCTGACACCATTCTGAACGAAGACGCGCTCCCCGAAGTCCAGGCAGAAAACCGCCACATTATGATCCGCGGTGAAAATACGTCGAAAGTTCTGCGAATGCGTTCGGTCCTCATGCAGGCGTTCCGCGATCATTATTTATCTCGTGGGTACTGCGAAGTGACGCCGCCGTCGATCGTCCAGACCCAGTGCGAAGGTGGATCGACGCTCTTCAAGATGGACTACTTCGGAGAGCAAGCTTATTTGACGCAATCATCACAATTATATCTCGAGACTTGTTTGGCTTCGATGGGCGACGTGTTCTGCATCGCCGAGAGTTTCCGCGCGGAGCAGAGTCGCACCAGACGTCATTTGGCCGAATACACTCACGTCGAAGCCGAATGTCCGTTCATTTCTTTCGAGGACTTGCTGGATCGCCTGGAGGACCTCATTTGCGATGTTGTTGACCGCGTCTTGAAGTCGCCCCTAGGATACATCGTCCGCGAACTCAACCCCGACTTTAAAGTACCGGAAAGACCATTCATGCGAATGAACTACACCGACGCGTTGGAATATCTCCGCGAGCATAACATCGCGAAGGAGGACGGGTCGTTCTACGAGTTCGGCGACGACATACCCGAAATGCCCGAGCGCAAAATGACCGACGAGATCGGCAAGCCGATCATGCTGTGTCGCTTTCCCGCGGAGATCAAGTCGTTCTACATGCCAAGGTGTCCAGAGGATGCGCGCCTCACCGAAAGCGTGGACGTTCTGTTGCCGAACGTTGGCGAAATCGTCGGCGGGTCGATGAGGATATGGGACTTGGAGGAGTTGCTGGAAGGATACAAGAGGGAGGGCATCGATCCGACTCCCTACTTCTGGTACACCGATCAACGTAAATATGGATCCTGCCCACACGGCGGCTATGGTCTTGGTCTAGAGCGTTTTATTTGCTGGTTGTTGAACCGCTACCACATTCGCGAAGTTTGTCTGTATCCTAGATACCTAAACCATTGCAAACCTTAATCCAATTGATTACACTGATGATTATATTACAATTGCATTTAATAATAACGATCAAATAGAACTTTTGCTTGAAGCTTTGACTTTATGGCCATGTTCATTTGTAATGTTGTAAGTAATAAAATTGCTTGTCAAAATAGAATTTGCTATTTTTATATTTGTTATCTTGTTGTGTCATTTTACGCCTTACTGAACGTTTTAACGTTGATGGCTGAGTCTTTGATAATCTTTGACTTTGGGTAGTTGATGAAAGACATCAACTACTTCAAGTCGAAGATTAACAAACACTCCACTTGGTGTATTCTTTATATACCAGAGAAACAATTGATCAATTTCCTAACTCTTGCTTTTGGTTTACAACGTTTTATTTGATGATACAGAATTGCTACTACAGAATTACAAATAACGAACAAATTAATTTGTAGTGTTAAACAAACACATTTGTAAATTCTATTTCTTGTTATATTTTTTAACATGTTCTGTGTTTCTCCGAAAGTGCTGAGAGATAGTATTAATTAGATTTTCTATTTCAGATGCATCGATTATGAACCGCTGTTATATTAAAACAATTGCTGTTAACGCGCTCTCACTGATATAAGATTGATAGTTCAAATATGAATCAGTGAGGAAAATTTAGTGCTGATACATTGAAGACAAGCACAGAACTTGGTGTAAAAAATTATTATCAATATACAGGATTGATCAAGCCGGCTTTA
>JAODGE020012652.1:0-14687 GCA_027574965.2 Ecitophya simulans | reverse complement strand
TGACATTTCTCTGGCTGTGAATAAAGTATTTACTTTGCTCATTGTCGAGTGTAATCTAATTTTCTTCAACATGTTATAAACTGAATAAGTATGTTTTAAATATATGGTCAAAAAACCTCCCGAAATTAATCATTATTCTTTACTAAAACCTATTAAGTGTAGTAATAAGTCACGAGCATTTATAATAAAAATACCAATTCATAGTTTATGCATAACTTATTCAACAAAGAAGAGAAGCTCCAAAATTGGATTTCAAACTTTTTTGAATTTAGGCCGGTTGATTTCTGTCAAAAGGCAATCGACAAACTTGTCGAACGGTGGCAGTAGATCGTCAGAAATACAATTAATTAAATTCTGGAAAAAAGACAAACGCTCCTTAATTATTACTCATCTCAGTAATACAGTCCACCAATACAGTTCATTTTCTTCCAAAAGATTCTTAGTTTTATCAAAACTGAAAACAAATGAAGATAATGATGCGACAATTTGTCTACTTAATTTTTACATTTCTAGTGCAAAACAATGAAAAATATGGACAATAAAACAGTCTTGACTTATTACTCAATCAAATATTTTGTAAAGCTAAAAATGGCTGTCACAATTCTCACGCATCAGACAATTGTTGCCACGACAACAGAGTGCAAATTCACTTAGTACTTTAATAAAAATTCAAAATATTGTTTTACCCGTTTTATTGGCTTAATCCAAATTTTTCTTATATTATTATTCAAATCTATAGTTTGCTCTTTATTTGTGAATATTTTGAAGGCTTGAGTATTGTTTTTGGTTTCCTCATCGTTTTGTAACCTATGATACAGTAATTTTGATTCCAATTTTAGCACGCGGATTGTAATAGTAAATCAAAACGCAAGCAATTTATTTCCGAACAGTTGCGGCGTCTGCGCGCCCATATTTTCCGCGCGCTTCCGATTGTTTTCGAAATGATTTTTTCCGTGATAACTCGACGCTGCGCCACGCAATTTTTACGCCCGCACCTCGATGGCCCGGTTGCCCGCGCGCCATCCGACAAACCCGAACTGCTCACCGGCTTGTTTATATCCGGACGGCCGCGTTTGCAATCGCTGACGATTGCGAACAACAAGCGGCGCCGCGGCATCGGCCGTGGCAGCCTTCGCTAAAAACGCTAAATAAAACGTGACGTTTACGGCACCGTAATGCGCGTCCGACAATGGGAAACTTATCGATAGCGGCCGGGTCAAAACAAAACGACGGCACGCCGAGCGACAACGTATATTGCTCCGCGCACGTAATAAGAAATCTTGTTTTCTAAAAACGTCAAAACATCAAGGCCGCGTGATCACAAAAGAGCCGGCGGTCGCATGCTTTGGTCCCGCGAACGCGAAGCGCGTTATTGCCACAACTTATTTGTGTGCTTCATGCTGTTTTGGTTTTACGGCTCGATTCCTCGTCGCGAAAGGAAAACGTGCGAGCACGAAATCAATGATATATGACGTCGACTGCTTGGCGCGTCGAAAAATATCAATCGACGCCGTAAAGCCGCGAAGTGCGATCGTAAACGAAAACAATTTACCAAATCGTGAGCCGTATTGGCGTTGTAATTTATGCGTAATACTTGTACGTTTAAAATATTCAACTCATTACATGGATTATTTATGAACTCGCATATTTTCGAGTCGTCCCCGGCCGCAAATTTTGTTCCTACATAATGCATTTTAATTTCATATTTCATTCCGTGCCGACGAAAAACGTTGCGCGCCCTGCAATAAAAATAAATATTTAAAATTATAAATAAGCCGACTGCGATCAAGTGCAATTCATTGTTATTGTATTTATTTGAATTATGCCAGATAAAATGCGAATATTTTTTGTTGTTGTTTTCGCAATCGCGCGCGACCGCCCGAGTTTTAACGTGCTTTTGACGTCAACACGTAGTAGGTATTGACCATTATAATTATTTATAAATTGAATATTTTATTTTTGTAAATGTGGGCCGAACATTATGGGCATCATCATAAATAGCGCATTGTTTGAGCGCACAAATGCAAATCACACAATCGGATGACATGCGAATTTTCGACGACATGGTGTGTCGGGTGGGATTTAAATTAATTGCATTTATATTTGATTGCTGTTCGTAAAATAATTAATTTACTTATTTGTAATTAGCTGTTATCTTTTTATTGTATATTTTTATTTTTATTTATCTCTTCACGACCTTAAGGGGTCTAAGTCTTTATCTATCATCAACTGCTCTATTTGTGTGCTTAAGTAAAGAATAATTTTTTGTTAATTATTTTATGTTTATCTGTTACATTTTAAAATCTAGATGTTCCCACGCGCTGTAACACCACTTGCCACTTCAAATGCATCCAGACCTACTCGTTTTCATGCGCTCTTGTTCACCCTTGATTAAGACCACATTCCATCCAAATCTTAGGCTTACGATTGTTTAGTTACTTAAAGATGGCACTGTAAAATAAAAATACATTCAGTGCTCAAATTCGCAAACGTTACGACCTTTGTTTGTTTAAATAAATAAAATATAAATTAATGTACATTGACTTTCTAAATTTATTAACTGAACAAAGACAGATAATGACTTAATATTTAAAGTTTGTTAGTCAACCTGTTCTAGTTTTATAATTAAAGTATTGTCAAGTCGTTGTATGTTATGTACAGTAATAAATTTTGAAAACAAAATATGGAATATTTATCGAATATGACAATTATTAACTCAATAAACCCTCGGGCAGATTAAAACATGGTTTTCACAAAAATTATAACTATTTCAACAAACAAACACGCCGTAAACGTATAAATGTCTGTATCAAAAATTAAATTTTTATATTTCTACTAATTATAAGAATAATGTGACTAATTATTAAATTTAAGAACGTTGAATTTGTTGTTAAAAAGTGTACTTATCTACTAAACAGGACATTGCAAAAATATAATAAAAACTCCTTTTTTAATTTTAGTCACAAATCCTAACAAATATATCAATCGATATAAATAGCAATACTAATTTGAAATGTTTATCAAAGTTAAATAAATACAAAGCTAAATTTGATAAAGTATATAGTCCTGAACCTAAAAACAGGTGTTGCAATTATTAATATTTACAGGTATAGCTTTGTTTAATAATTCACAATAGTCCTAATGTCCACTATTACGTTTTATTATTCAAAGTACGCAAAGTATAGCGTTACGTTAGGATATTAAAATATGACGTCGTTTTGGTTATTGATTCTTACGCGATTTATAGTCAGCATTATAAATTTAGTATAATATGTACTGATTTTAATCAAATATTTATCATCGTTCTCATTTTGGGACTACAGTGTTTGATGTTATTATGAATGAAAATTTTCTTTGTCATAATGAACTAATTTTTGACAATTTTTTTTGCTTAAAAAACTATAAATATGAAATGGTATTTATTTTGTTTACATTCACCTATGGCACAATAAGTTAAAAATTACACGTTATTCAAATTTGTTAAATATTAGCTTGAGTAATAAGTAAATAGCGCTAAAACTAAACATCTTTTTTGACAATAGTTGCATAAAATTTTAACAAGTGTACAATACAATTTAAAAATATTTTTTTTGTTAACAATTTTGTTATGTTCATTTGCTAACCTTTGCAACTATCAATAATTGGAATCATCTCCAAAATTGGCTTCTCAACATCTTCACACATGGGTCAGCCGCTTACTGGTAAAGAAACAACGACAAACTGATTGAATGGTGACCGGAAATTGTTAGCTATAGCAAAAAATATACAATTAATATAATTGCGAAAAATATATTTGATGAGAAGCAGCCAAACTTAAAAAAACGCACATTATTTATTACTTATTTTAATATACATAATTCAAATATCTTTTTTTATTATTTTTTATTTTTTTTAGAATAATAAAACATGTAAACTAAAACACAACATCAAATTGTTATTGTTATCATTATTGTCCGCTGGATTTTTTCATTTTTATTTATTGAAAGATAATAAAAAATGTGAAAGATAAAACGCTCGTTACTTATTATTCAACACAATAGTAGTAAAGCGATTCTGTAGAAATTCATTCAATGGATACACGTTGGTATTTATAGAACTACATAACTTTCAGTAAATCGTGGTGTTGATTAGTATAATCAACAACAAATGTCATCAAACGATTAAAATGTAATTTACGATCAATGCGCGCACACTCGCGGTTGGCACAGTCGTCGGCAATCGGCTTTAATGATAACTCCCTTCATTCGAAGAGTAATCTACTCGCAGACCTAAATCAAAGGTTAATCCACCAATGTTGCAATAAATTATTTACCGGAGACATGGCAACACTGCGCAGCGTTCTGTCCTCCGCGCAATAGATCATTTCATTCATCCACTTCTTTTTGCTACAAACGTTTAAATCTCGCTGCGACCAACCGAACTACTTTAAATCGTTAATCCAACTGAGCCCGGTCACGTCACATCAGGACGTATAATTTCCGATTAAAACTGCACGACTTGTTAGCAATAAATTGCCAAATTTGTTTTTTTCCGAAACACGCTGTGTACTATAGGTAAACGAGTGGTTGGTACGCTGGTGAACGCGCGCGGATCGGCCCAAGTGCGAGCCAGCGTCGGCGGTGAAATTTATTGCCGACGTCATCTTCTAATCCGCGACTGTTTTAAACTATCCGGTCACATTTCATTCGCATTACATCGCTGGCAAGGATGCATGCGGGGCGGCGGATCTAGGCTCAAGCGTGTGGAGCCGCATCGTTTATTCTAACTATATTTGACAAATAATCAAGTATTTAGCGAAATTTATACAATATCCGACGGGATTTACTTGCGCGTCGAGGTGGCGCAGTTTTTCTCTGTTGAGCCAGAGGGTTAGCGAATTAATGGGGAGATAAATTTTTACCAATAAAAATGTTATTGCGCCGATAATTTATTGCTATTTATTTGTATTTGGAAACTTAATATAACGTGGGTGGCAAATATTTTGTCGCACAATTTTTCCACAATTGCGTAAACAACGCAAAGAAATAACCAGTGCATCCTTTTCAACATTTCATTATTTGCACGCCGGAGGACATTAAAACTTGTCGTGAAAGAAACGTTTCGCCGACGAGAGAACCGATTTGTTTTGCATTAATGCACCGTGAATGAAATGTTTACAATATCAATGGTCGCATATAAAAGTGATTTATACGAGCCTCGCGGTCATTATTTTCAACTTTCATACAGTTTTATAGGATGGCGCCCGACGCTCGTCCTCTCTCGGCGTTCGCGTATCGCCTGCGCCCATTGCGTTCGCCGCCTCCGCCGGCCGCCTCTCTCGCGCGTCGCGTTGTTGTTAGTTTGTTCACTGGCTATTTGTTGCATTGTTGCGCCGATGCCGACACGAGTCACTTCACATCCACGACGACGCGTCCTCCATTGGCCGGCGCGTGGCGCCCTCGCCGCAATAAATAAATAAAATTTTAAAGCACCTCGCACCGGCACCGGCAACGCCATATATTCGGTTTCCATTGCACATATTCTATGGGAATTGCAATTTCTCCCTCATCGCCCGGCGCCGCCACCTCCGCGCCGCTTATGCAAGCGCGTCGCGCGAGGAACACGCCGAACACACCTTCGCAGGACGGCAACACGCGACGCGGCGCGCTTGGCGAACTACGATAAAATAAAGCCATACAATAAATAACTCTCGACCGTGTATTTTCGAGTCGAAGCCAAAACATCGCGACCGACTGACTCGCCCCGCCGCCGCTCTCAAAACCGGCAAATAAAAATTGTAAAAGTTTATCTCGTCCAGAGAATATTTCAGGACGAGCATATTCATGCACGCATACGCAATTTATTCATGCCGAAAACCAAGTCTTTATAATAGATGTGCTAAAACTGTTAAATATTTTAGAGTGGATAATAAAGCGGGATTTTTATTAAAAATTGCAATATTTCATTAAAATTTTACTGATTTCAATAAATTGTTAAGACCATATCACACTCACGTATTGTATGAATATAACCATATTTTTTAGTACATTTTTTAAGCGTCGTTACATCTGGTATATTTTTATGATTGGAGTTAAACTTACTATCGCACAATTGCAGAGAACGCTCGCAGAACATTTGGGAATCAATAAATTATGATTTATTTGCCAAAAACGCATTCGTTTTATTGCATTACAATTGGATACAAATAATCTAGTGCAACACATTTAAATATTGATATATTGCTCGGATTATCATAACACTAATTAAATTTGCGTAAAATATACCAGATGGTACAAAACTGTAGAACGCTCAAATGTCTTGTTGTGGTTGTGGTTTCAAAAATTTATTTAAATATGACCTTATAATTATAGGATCTTATAACATAATTTTTAAAGCAAAACATGTTCAAACAATAAAATCAATACTACATTAATTATAAATCTTTAAAACTAACTGCTGTTTGGTTACTAATCTTTTTGAATAATTTTTTGTTAATTTTATAGCACATTTATTTTAGCAATAAAATCTAAGTCAATTATTATTGAAAAATTTTTAGTTGAGTTTAGGATTCATATCAGTTCTAATTTAAATCCGATATGCTAAACTTTTCAAATGCAATTTTGGGCACTAGTTTCATAATCATAATGCATATTTGTTGACCAGTTTTGAATATATGCATTATCAAACATGAGCAGTTTACCATTTCTTAGTAAATATCTGACAAAACAAACGTGATACAAACGGTTTACACATTTGTACTAAACAAATACTTATTATTATTATTGTCACTTATCTCTAACTAACATGCACCTTACTTTCAGTTTAAGAGATTTACAAACACAATCCAAATGAAAAATAGCAAGCACTGCCATCAGAAAGTTTCAATAATGTTAATCATTTAAACCAAATACCGAATAATTAAGAAAATGTTGATTTATTTTAGTTTTGATCTAATTGTGCTTAAACCGCTACAACCGGTAATGTACGCAAAGTTCTTCTCAAAGTCATTAAGTCCCTATTACTTTTTTTGTAATCATTCGGTACATAAATACAATTTTTTATAAATAAGCATATCCTGTATGTTAGACAGAAAAACGTTGTGCAGCCTCTTCGATCATCCGATAGATGTCGACCAAATGCAGATTAAGCGCGCCCATCATATCTATTTTACTTGCTTTACATTATCCCGGCCAAACGTTCTTCTCGGGCAAACTGTCGAATATTCCCAATTGATGTTCGTAACTTAATTAAAACAGTCATTAATAGGCACGAAGGTTTGGTGTATATTATTGACCCTTTCGTAGAATTAGTTGGATGATTTCGTTAGAAAGGCTCCGTTTATCCTTAAAGTTGACAAGGAGTAAAGTACTGTTGTAATCGCATGCATAGTTGCCGGGTCGGCAGGCTATGGGAGTTTAACAACTTGGGGGGCGGTTCGGACCCACGACGCGAACCGTCTCAGGTAGTTTCGCAAGTGTTACGATCCTTCGCGCGGCGCCCGCATGAACGCACACAGCGGCAAACGTGCGCCAGATAGGATGGTAAATTAATAGCGCGCGCCCCCTGCGTGCGTACCACCCTGCGATCGATCAATTAATCGTTCTTGCCATCCGCACGAAAGCTCAGGCAAGCTTGTTCGGCGCCACCTAAAGATTTTCCAATCAGGACGCTGCTCATAAATGCGATCGAGGCCGAGGTCAGTTTCGGCAATAATTACAGGCTTTGCACAACCATCTTTTTTTACGCTTCGATCAACATCAGATGATCGAGGATACGTTTCGGAATAATTGTAAGATTTTGCTGGGCGACGTACGAACGGTTGCAGTGCAGAGCGGGAAGGTTTCAATTCATGCTGCGTTGCGCGACTAATTTGCCAAACCGTGCGGATTGCGCGCCGCGGCCGCCGTTCGAAGAGCTGGAGGAATGTCTCTGGGGGTGTCGCCGCCAGCTAGTTTGCATGCAGACGCAGACATTGCGACGGTGTCGCTTCATGAGCGCGCGGCCGGCGACGGCACGTATGGGGAATAGGCGAGTCGTCGGCTGGGCGCCGCCTCCGGCTCGATGGTTCGACGCGATGTGCCGCGCGCCGCCATCGACAAGCCCGTCGGGAGTCGCGAGCGCCGTCGAAAATAACGCGATTACGAAACGACGCGCGCTGATTTTCGCCCCACGCCCGCAATCTAGACGATGCGCGCCGCCGCCGCGCGTAACGGTCATCGCAAACAGCGTCGCAATTCGACAGCGCGCCCGTTACAACAATTTGCGCACACGCCGCCGCCGCCGGCCGGTGAGTGATTATTTTTAGCAACGCTACGGCGGCTAAATGATGGATGCGCGGCGCGCTCGGGTCGTCGCCGGAGGCGCGCAAATCAGTTAATAAGCTTCGGAGCCGATGCCGACGTGCGAATATTTGCGCTGCAGTCAATTAATTCTTTGTCCGCGTCCGTTCGGGCGTAACGAACGTTGCGCATCACGTGCCGGCGTTGCCTGTCGTTTTCGTCGAAAGCATCCCACGAACGGGCCCGTCGTTCACGTCCTGATGATCTATACTGCTCTCCGGTAACGGCGAAATAAATAAAAATGTAGCTCAGCAAACATGACAAAATGCCAACGCATTAAAACCTCGTACGTTCGACAAGAGAAGAATTGATTAATGCGGGGTCGCCAAAAATTTACTGCTGATTGGCTTCAAATTGCGGCAATGTTTTGCCCTACCTTGTAAATATAAGCCCGGCAATCTACAATCTAGGTGCATGAATGTTTGGGCGTCCCGGCGCGTTACGTACATTCGTTTTGTTAGATTTCCATTGTTATTCTTTTCAATACAATCCAATTTGACAGTTTGATTCGGCACAAACGAATATCCGTCTCTGTAAATTTGGCGTACCTTTTATGTTCGTCCGATACCTCCGTGTGTCGTGCCAGAGAGCAATTGACGTTCACTGATGCAAATTGCACAAATAGAAAGACTCCCACGGCGTTCGACCCAACAAGTTAGGTTATCTGGCTAAATGCCCGGTTAGGAAGCTTACAGTTAATAAAAAAAACCAAAACTGACAATGTCAGGAGCTTAGAACGGCGATAAATATATCAAGCATTTTTTGCTCCCAGTCTAGTTCCAGGAAGTCTATGGCGTCGATGAGTTATTTATGACTGTTTGTTAACGTTAATGCCAGCCACATTTATCTTTTTTTCTAGGGGAGCGACGTCGGCTCCTTGTTTTTTTTACCTCCACTGGGCATTCAAAAAAAATTGCCTGAAAGCTTTAATGGGTATGAAAATATTGCTTCTGGAACTTGTTGTGTACGTGGCGTGGTCGGCGCCCATTGTTCTTCCGGCGCGCTCGTTAAGGAAGTTTTCGGATTATGGAAATTGATTCGTGCGTCGTTGTTTTGTTTTTCTGCCGCGGCGAAATTCGGCACACGTAAACAACATTTCCTGGTCGTCGTGAAATTGCACATATTTGCACTGTGCGAACGCGAAAAATTGCTCGGGGGGCAGAAAAACGAAAAAGCACCGAAGACGTTTGCTTGTGGACGTGTATCGATATAGAAACGAATATCGCTGCACTGCGTGTGCCTTCGAGCCGTCGCATGAAGAGGATCGTGATCGGGAGTAATCTAGTAGAAGGAATTAAGTAGATGCGGATGCGATGCATGTCGGAACGAGGCGTTTCTTTTTCCAAACTTTTTGCTTCGGTTTGAGACCATCGCAGACACACGCCTTTGATACTTTCCATATTTCGTGGTTGCATAAGACATATTTATGAAGGCTTTGAAAGAAAGGCTTCCGATGGGATGAGCGAAATGTGCACGAACATGAAAGAAATGGGAAATTTACATGTTAAACTGTAATGCAGGCTTCGTATCTTTTTTGGGACACGCGGAATTAGAGTCGCAATTCATTACAAACATGTCGGAATTATCAAACAAACGATGTTATTTTGGCCGATGACGTCCGAAGATGTTTTGATTGGTTCCGAACGATTTATGGTTACTGATTTTATTGATGGAATTGAAACCGAAACGCAATGCCGATCGGAATCATTATATCACGATCATTTCGTGCGAGAGCTCAAGTCGGCATTGTGCGCTGACAGTGCGGAACTGGATGACCGCATCACCGTATCCCCATTACCAGTGCATTCTGTGAAACAATGACGCTATTTGGCTCCGTCCGACGGCGGCCCATGGCAGACGCAGAAATTGCACGACAGCAGGTCGCGCCGCGTCCTTTCATCCTGCGCATTGTTCCTGGGTCCCGACGGCCGAACGGCGGCTGCGGCGCGCACGGGAAAGAGAATGCAAGGCGCGCGCGCCGTGTTCGCAACCAATTACATCGCCCGGCCCCGGCTTTGGGCGCTCCTCTATGGTCTGCGTCCTATGTCTATGCATTTGGCGGCAGGGCACCGCCGCGGCGCGCCGGCGGCGTCCCGTCACACAACCATACACCACTCGCCGCTGATAAACATGTTATTTATTATACCGTGCGCCTAGTTCTTGTATGTACTTGAAGATAATATAACGCCATGATTTGTTGACATGATTTATCGCTCGGGAGCTTTGTATCAAACGCGACGCGCGTGGTACGCGCGGCCACGTTCGGAAAGGTAGCGAAAAGGGCACGAGCAAGGCACGAAACTAGGCTCGGCGAAAACTTACGCCAAGTTTTGTTTATGTGCATATGCAAATAGCGCGCGGGATTCTTCAGTTTTGCAAAAATTCCATCGTCGTTGTAATTAATTTTAATTAAATTTCCGACACAATTACGTTCGCAACTGCGCGGCGTGCCGTCGGGCACCTTCGGCCGAGCGTCGCGACGCGACGAAGAAATGTTTCTCTTCTATTGCAGCCAACAAGTTTATGCGCTATCAAATTGAAACTTCGGCCCGAAATAAGTGCGCCCAATTAAGGCGGATATCATGATCGAGAGAGTTCCTAAAATCCAATTCGTTCGAACACGCGCGAGAATCGCTCCCGCTCGGCGGTCGCGTTGAGACAATGCCGCGAGACAGAATGGCGGCTCTCAATCTTAATCTATCTAAATCTACCTATATAGTTGCGACTTATCGACAGCGCGCAGCACTTCGCGCGCTCGCCGTCGAAACCCGGCGTTAAGTGCAGCCGTCTCGGCGGTGGCGACGGTAACGGCGCTATCAATTCGTCATTTGCGCGCCGCGCCGCCTCCAGCGGAACGTTCTGCAGCGTCGCGATGCAACAATGCAGCCAACTTAAACTCTTGCTCTTTTTCGTCGCAAGTGTGGAAAATCTTGATGTAATTGTCTTTCCAGGAATCTGCGAGTCTACAGTGCATTTTAAAACGACGTTAGTAAAGACTTTTAATGCATCGCTTAGCAAAACCAGATGCTTGGTATGCTCCTGTATGTAAATTAAACTTTCTAGAACTTTCTTGGGCGTGCACAACGTACACTGTTAGCATAGTGCACCGTGCGCATTGTGGTTTAGCGTAGATATTAAATCTTTTGTTTTCTTCAATCGTACACAATTATTTTAATGACGATTGCTTTATATAATCACCTAACCAGATGAAACGACGACTGAAAACAATAATTTTATATTTTAGACTTGCGTGCTGCTGAGTTCTAAGAATTGAAATAATGGTTTCTTTCGTTAAATTGACTATCAACTAAATCAACTATTTCAATTAGGCGAATGTGTAGACAATGGCATGTACCAAACAATAATTAATTACAATAAAATTATAATAGAATAATATAATATTTAGTTCAGTAATAAGTAATAAACATGAAAACTAATTACAAGCTTTGCCAGGATTTGCACAATATTGAAAAAAGTGTACTATACATTTGAAAGATTATTTCTTCCCCTACAACCTTCTCGTCTGGACTCGTTTTGATTCGTAGGCTTCAAGAATGAAGAAAAGCACCAAGATTGGCTCTTCAATTTTCTCAAAGCTAGGTTCACCCAATTTCTGATAAAAGAACATCGCAAACTAGTCAAACATTGGCAGCAGATTGTTAGTTATTTTTGATGAGAAACGGTCAAATTTTTCTAAAAATAAAAGATTACTTAGTATTTAAGCCTGTACAATTTTTTTTCAAACCTATTAATCTTTTTTTAAAAACAAATAAAAATTTATTAAAAATAAATTACAATTCCAAACAAACATTTATACAGCTTTAAAACAATACCGTGTTTAAAAGTCCATAAAATTTTTTTTAATTAAACAATATTTGTCATATTGTGGTTGAAGAATGTGAATAAATATTAAAAATTAAAACTAATGTTTAACAAACATTTAATTTTTGGTTGTTCGTAATAATTGTATTTTTAGTGCTATCCAAAAACTAGTGGGTTATAGAAGCATGGAAGTTTTATATTAAAAAAAACTGTTTAATTGAGTATAAGCCAAAAAATTGTATTGTACTTATAGTATTAAATTAAATTTAAATTTGGATAAATTGAGTTTTTAAAATATATTGTCTAATTTTGTTGTTTTGTATATTATCTTTGGATAACCCATGGTTTTCAAAAATAATTATTTTTTACTATTTTAGAAAAACATCGAACGAACCTAAACTATTAAAGCAATTGTACTCGCATATTTTTCAAATTTTAGCCACATACGATTATATGATGCTGTTTTTTGCAAGTGATATTTATACTTTTCAAAAATGCTCTACAATTTGAAATTCAGGATAAACTTGAATTAGAATTCTATTGATTTTTTGTATTTTGTTCATTGTATCCGTGTATCAATCAATAAATTATAAAAAAATTTAGTCTATAAAGGTTTAAAGAATACATTTGGACAGCTACAAGACAGGACAGATAAGAATGGTTATAACTTTCAAATAAAAATATAATTCACTTTATATTATAAGTAAACTGTTACAGTCAGAGTCAACTTTACAACAGCATTTAAGCAAATAGAGTTGAAAATCATTAACTTTAATGAATTTACAATTAAATTAATTAATTTCAACTGCATCAATTATTTTGAAGTGTAAAATAATACTAGCGACTGTTGTTAACGGTTGTTGTTGATGAAACAGATCTTGCAATTAATTTATTAAGTTATAATTATGATAGATAATTCAGATTTCAGGATTGCCTAACAAAAATTATCGGATAATGACGGCATTAGGTTAGAAGGCAAGTGGTATTTAAAACAATAAATGCGATGTATCTAATTCTTTTACCCTTATATAAATATAAATAGAAATCAATTTCTTTCTTTAATAATCAAATATATCACATTTATTATAATAGAACTTATTTTTTGCATGTTTTATATAAAACTTAAATTAGTTCATTTTTAATAAAAATAAAAATAGTGATTTAAGTCGTTGAAGATACAGATTTAAGAGTGCAAGTGCCACCAGAGATTGAAGGTTTTTTGATGCCTGTCTGGTGTCCGTTAGGGTTCTAGTAGGGTAGTTTTGCTAAATATTTGTCGTGGCCTTGTTTTGTCTCGTCTCAAGTATGGACGTTTGGTTTTACCATCGGCTCGGCGGACAACTCTGCGGTTGTTAGATCAAGGTCACCTTCAGGGCGTTCGTTTGGCCATCGGAGCTTTCCGTACTAGTCCAACGTTGTCTGTTTTTTGTGAGGCAAACCTCATCCCTCTAGACCTGAGACGCCAGCAAAAGTTGCTGATATACGGTTTGACTATGCGGGATTTCCCGTGTTATCCGAACGCCTCGGCGTTCAATGGAGATATTCGCAACCAATACGCTGAGCGTCCTACCGTTACTCAATCTCCTAGCATCGCCTTCAGGGAGCTGGTAGCGTCCTAACGGGCTTGACTTACCGGTGCCTCTGGAGGCTAGCATGCAACATAATGTGTCCGATTGGTTGATGCCCCGTATATCTGTGGATGTGTCCCTTAACCGCTATGTGAAAGCGGAAACAGCCCCTTCCAGACTCAAAATTTAATTCTACGAGCATTTGCAATGTAACTATTCGGACTAAACACATATCTACACCGATGCATCAAAATCTGCGTACGTAGTTGGTGCTGCTTTCACGGTTGGTACGGAGTCGTATTCATGGATGCTTCCATCATACTGTTTAGTTTTCTAAGCCAAAGTGCTAGCAACCTGGCAAGCGTCTGTTTGCCCGTCACGTGGGCCTTCCACGAACGGTAATCATTACCGACGCTTTGAGCGTCCTGACGGCTCTTTCGGCGAATAAGAATCCAGAAAGTTGGGCCCGCGTACGACAGTTGAGCGTAATGGGCGCTCGCGTATCTGGTTGCCGTATTACTCTGCTCTGGTGTCCAGGACATATCGGAATTTCAGGAAGTACAGCTGCTGACCACGCGGCAATGCGGTACTTCAAAGTCTTTGCGGAAAAAAACGGTGAGGACTTGTTGGAGGCAAAAATTGGAGCGTATCCACCCTGTGGACGTACTACCCAGGTATACCCCTCTGTCCGAAGAGAAGGTGTCGTGCTACGGTAGCCTCTCTCGCTATCAGCATTTTTTGCTGACAGGGACCCAGAGGCCCGTTTATACCCAGTGCAACGTGCCGCTGACCATGCCGCATCTGTTCCAGTGCCCTGGCATTAGGGATATAAGTGGATTAGCGAATGACTTGCGGTTTGAGTTACTTCGTGATGTACGCAACCACGCACTAGTGTTGCCGGTCTTACATTCTGAGGGTAATTGTGTGTAGTTGTGATTGCGATAAATGTTATTTATTTATGTTTTTATGTATTCTTAAG
>JAODGE020012641.1:0-37331 GCA_027574965.2 Ecitophya simulans | reverse complement strand
CAATGCGAAGGCGCCGTGCACACCACCAGTTTTAGTTACAGTATGAGACGTCTGGTAATATAAAAATATGTGATGGAATAAATATCGATTTGCTTGATTTTTATTAGACTTGATATATACTTCCGCTGACGGAGACGCAAAACCATCTCGAGTGCGGTTTGAAAAATGGGGCATCGCACCGAGCGACGTCAACATATCTTCCATACGGAATATTAACGTTCCCAAAGTCAATCGGAAGCGTGTCAATTCGGATAATGGGGCATCATAAGTGTGCGTTTCTTGGAAGATTACACGAACGCAGCGCGGCGACACACCATGTCGAAATCGAGAGAGTTTCGAGTGTTTCTTGCGAAATCACTTAAAACACAAACATTCGACGTTTGGGCAGTAAACGAACCGGACTTGAAGAGCGCGGGCGCGCGTTTTGTTGTTTTACTATCGCGAACGCTTCGCCACCCAGCCGTCGCGCAAACGAGGGCAACGCTCTGGAAACGACCTCGTTCTTCCGGTTTCGCTCTTCGTCTCACGCCTGACGTTCGCATCCTAGCGCTCGCTTCTCACCGCTTCCGTATTAAACTAAAAAGGAAGAGTGGTCGTACTAACTCTAAACGATCGCTGTTGTGCGTCCGTCTTCTTGAATCAGTTACGGTTCATCGGCTCATTCACCGTAAACATTTTGGGGCGTCTAGGTACGCCTTCTTTACATTTCGCATCGCATGAAATACGTGACACTGAAACACATCCCAAATTCCGTATTGGGCATTTGTTAGAATTGTCTTGCGTAGCCAAGCATCTAATAAAATTACGTTTTGCGGAACTCGGTAGATCGCAAGAATGTTTACGCGCAAACGTGCGCCCGCAAAATAACAACATATATCGTGATAAAAGACGCGCAATTCGCAAGTCGCGTGCGATTTGTGTGCGCGCAGTTCCGAAAGAAGTCACCTTTATTTATGGCTTTCCAATTGAACTACTTACAAGACTCGCTGGTAGCCATCAGAAAGCTAGAAACCTTGCGACGCCGACAAAGTGATAAACTATTTGGAACGTGCGGATTTACGGGGTAGCAATGAGTGGTGCTCCTGCTTGAATTTATGTTCAACCATCGGAGCTCACCTGAATAAACAATCACCGTTCGCAGATCGTCTAATTCAAATATTATTCTACGGGCGCGCGGCGTAATTAATTTTTCGAATGCATTATTATTCGTGGTGGGTTTTTTTGCCGATAAATTAGACTATGTCCGAAAATAGATTTACCCTAGGGGGTAATATTACTAAAGGCATTTTAAGCTCCTGCTTGCGTAATGCCACGACAGGTTCTCCCCGGACTATCTTCGGAAGCCGCAAGAACGGCTGAACTGCGAGCGTCTATTGCATTAATAATTTCTGCGCGCCTCCACGTAACGGTCGCAAGGCGGAACCGCAAGTTATGGATGTGAACAAATCTGTATCGATTGGAATCGATGTCTATGTTTATGAATGGAGGGTGACAGCCATTGCTATAAAGTTTGGCGTAGCTGGAAACTCTCAACAAACCAAAAACGCCGAATTTCGTGACGTGCGCACGTGTTTGCGTTGTTGAGTACGTCTAACAATAAGCTTCCAAGTTGCAAAGTATTAGTATGCGGAATGTCGCTCCCAATTTCGGTACATCGACTGGTTTGAGGTATCTGAATAGGAAATCCTCCAAAGGTACTAAATCCTATCTTGCACTCTAATTATAATAGACGGCTAGAACAATAAGCGACGTCGACGTAATTTCTATTGAAATGCAACATGTCCCTTGGCTTATATTCTGTATCCTTATGCAATATAGGAAATGGCGTAAATTGCAAGAAGCTTTTTTAGATTTCCAGTGTTTTGTTCAATGTTAACCCGACGCATTGCTCAATACACTTTAATACAATTAATCTTTGAAACGACATGAAATTGCAGCGTTGCCATGCTCACGCAACAAGTACTTCAACAAGTACCACATACGTTACAGGGCGGTCTTAATTCAGTTCTAGTTCATGACACCATTCTATTGCATTAAGATTGAATGTGTTTTTTCTATTCTTTCAGTAATTGATCCTACTCAATATCACGCAAGGGTTCTGTGTAAGTGTAGCTAGGTCAGTTTCAGATTCTAGAATAAGATCAGAGAAGACATAATTATTAAAAGTAATTATAATTTGCGCTTAGTGTCAAATTTGGTATTTTCTGCGTGGTCGCCAAAGAAGGATTGCACGTGTAGTCCAAACTAGTCTATCGGCAATTATCCCTTCATCGTTGACTTTGCCAACGGTCGAGTAATGAATGCTGGTCCACCGGTCTGTCCAACGTCAATGTATCCATATGGCGTAGAGGTGGAAATGGCAGTCAGGTCGTTTAAATTAATTGCTGGCGTGGAAATTACGCCTCGCTGCTTCACATCAATGAACGGTTTAACAATGAAGAGTATTTGACATTGAACTGGCGACCGTCACATTCCGCCTGCACATGCCGACACAAAATGCAAAGTGGCATCGGATCAAATTCTAATAAAGGTTGCACTCGGATGCCCGGACCATTCAATAGTGGTTTTATTTTCGGGCGGTAATTGTAGTCTACTTCAATTTCGTAGGTAGCTCCAATGTAATGGAGTGAGTAATACGTGAAGAGCGTATTACACGTATTACAGTAACACCTGTCTGGCTACAATTTGCATAGAATTTGAACAACTATATGATACCCTTTGAAAGCTCATTTCCTTCTCCATAGCCAGGCCATCTTCATTTGTTCACATTCAACACATTCAACAATAGAGAAGACTTTTAAAATTGGCTTTGAAACTATTTCTGGCATCGACAAACTGGTCGAATGGTGACAGGAGATTATTAGCAATAACATAGATTATCAAAGATAACATCATATAAGATGCACGACTCGCCAAACTAAACTCTAACTGCCAATCTATGTTATAGAGAAGTTCACAGATCGCGCTAAAATTGGTTAAAACTGTTAAAACATAATTTACTTAAATTTTTAGCTTCAAATTGCAATACATTTGTTATTCTGTCATCTAAAATTTGTATAATTTATTTGTGAAAAAGAATTGTGGACGAAATGTAAAAAGTAATAAATAACACCTCTAACAGAACTAATTCCAGAAAAGCGAAAAGATATGAAAAGATATTCATTGTTATTCTATAGTTGAAAATATCCAACAATAAATACTAATAAAACGCTTTTTACATAAGTTAATTCTAGTTAGTATAAAATATTAATTTGAACCAAACGCCTTTTTATAGAAAGCAGAGGCAACAATTCACACTTTTCAAAAGTCGAAGACCATCTAGTAACATCCCAAAAAGTACAATATTCCCCTCCTACATCTTGGCACGATTTTTAAGATTAAGACGTTTATCTGGAAGTGGAAATTATATGTATTTATATCTGGATAATACATAATTGATTCAATTGTTCGTGGATATGATAAAAATCGAATTTTTAATAATAAAAAAAAGCTCATTACCCAACCCAATACAATCCATGTTCTTCCTAATTTTTTTTTTCTATTTAAAATGATAAAAAATTTGAACGATAATACCACACTTAGTTCACTGGATTTTTCATCTCTATCAATTAAGATAAAGCGCTCATTTCTTATTATCAGCCCATATTTGTAAATATATTTTGAAACCTTGTCGTTCTCGACAATTAATCGCGTAGTTCGATTCGATTAGTCGATTCTCGCTCGCTTCGATGTAGCCGAACTGGCACGGCATAATGCACCAACTTTCTGCCCCGTCTGATTGCTGTTTGTTTCGCGCCGCGCAGTAACAAGTTACGAAAATGAAACACTAAAGCATGCGATTACGTGCGTACGCCCTTAATGCGCGCGTAATTCCGCTCAGTGCTTTTTCACACGCGAGTCTCCTCGCGCGTATTCGTTGCGGCGTTTTCCGATCGCGGAGGCGGCATAAGCCCCCGCCGACATATGTCGGACGTTTGGCGGCCAGGCTCGCGTACGAGCGGCGCGTATGCAACCTCGGAGCGAACTCGCCGTCTGAATCGTTCGACCTGCTTTGTGCGCGTCTTCCTCTTTCAGGTGGATGCTATAGAAAATGTCATTGAGCGCTGGATTTGCGGCACGCGCCGCACAACAGGAGGACCTTCAACCCAAATTGCATTCGATTAATTAATACCATCTCCAGCCTTCGAATGCTAGACGCCAGGTAGTATGATTATACGCCAACGGTGCCACGCATTAATTACATTAAACGGTAAAACCACTCACGCGAAATTATTATTAGCAAACATCGATTAAGCGTCTCTGCCGATTATTGCGGAAACAAACGCAAATATAACGAATCGGTATTCAAACAAAACGCGTAGCGATAGTATCGATCCGGTTAGAATATTTTAAGTTGCCGCCCACGCATCATGCCTCCGGCACATTCCCATATAACCTGCAATGCGAGCATTAGTCATTAGCGCACTCGGCAGGGCGTTGCACGTCGGCTCGAATTGATTATGCACATTATATTGTGCAGTAAAAGCCCCAAACGCGTTATTCAATTAATCATTTGTATATTTTTAGTTTCAATTATTCACCTGGCAATCTTTAGCTCGAATGCACACTTCTAATAAACCCGGATATCCATAATTTTCCTCATTAAATCAACAATTTCCTCCGTTGTGGCGAAAGTTGTTGAATTGGGAAATTAAACATTTCACAAACACGTTTATGCAAAAACTTAATTTATTTTAATTTAAAATGTTTTATTTGCATTAAAACTTTTTTGACAGCTGAAGAAAAAAGTTGAGTGGGAGTCAAAAAGAACGAATAATTCTCCGGAATGCTAGGGCGGAAATTCTAATTTTAATCTATGAATGTTTTTGCTCGCTTCGCGCTCAGTTCTTGATGAGTTTTTGCGTCATTGAAGGCGAAGATTAGTTAAAATTACAGACACGATAAACAAAACGCACTGCACAATGAAATCACAATTAGATTACGCAGTGTGCTTTTGCTCAGGTTGACATTTTTGACATGAACTGACCCAATTAAAATGTGCGAAGCGCCTCGTCCCCAACAATCCCGATAAATTGGCGTTAAACGAGAAAAAAAAGTATCGATTTTTGCAAGATTTTCTATCACATAAGAATCCTGAAAATTTGCCTTGATTAGTAATAAATTACATAAATACGTCAAATTTATGTTCATTTAATGCGGTAATAAAGTCGGCAGTTTCATGTTTTATTAAAAAATGTTACAATATTTGACAAGAAAAGTTTTATAAAAATATATATAAAAATTGAGATGTAAGCAACAAGCCAAACACCAATTTTTGTTTCTTAACAACTCGGAACCCCGCGGCCCGGCGCCGCCGCCCGTCGCTATGATCATCAAACTTTCAAACTCATCAGCGCCCGTAGCTTCGATTGCAAAGCAGTGCAAATGAAAGTCAATGAGCCTCAGAGGCTTTCACGGCCTACGCGAATTCAATTAGGAACGAAACGTTGATGTACTCGGTCGTAACGAGTTTGTCGGCAGGCTCATCAGCTCATTCAAAATGTCGAACTGAAAATTGTGAGATTAATTAATCAAAGCGTTTTTTTAATCGTTTTATTTTTTGCGCCTAATTTTAATTAAAACCCCAAAAAAATGTCCACACAAAAACGTTTCGTTATTGCACATCTAATCGTTGACTGGCGCATTTCGGCCGCGAAGCTTGATTAGTCGGATTAAAGTGATTATCACGCCGCGGCGTTGCGACGCAGTTTAATGGAACGCTTCCGATTTGCAAATTGTGTGCGCCGCATGCAATGCATGCTGGTGCGTTGAAGGTGCATACAGTGAGTGTTTGCACTTGCGTGGATTGCAGCTTGAATTGATGATTGGCACGATGCTGTTTACACTTATTGTTAGTCAACCGCAAAACATGTCGCTAGCGCTAGGCCCCGAATCAAGATTTGCTGATAGGCATGCGTCAGCGTGTTTATTGTAAAAACAACTATAATCGTTTAGCGTCAAGCATCAGATTAGATTTGCTAAATTGATGCGTCAAAGTGGTGGTGAATCGTTTAAGCTTCGCAGAATGATTAGTCATGCAAGCTCACCGATTTGTGGTACATCGTACTGCCTGCCGGCTCTAGGTGACCGCAGGAGCAGCTGCGGCGGATGAGGAATTCCCTCGCCGCCTCCATCCCTCTTCTGCCAGTCGCCGAAGAACGCCGTCGACGCCGCGATGCCCGCCAACGGCTTCTCCAGCTCGTTAAAGTCAAACTCGTGCTTGCTCGGCGACGGCGCGTAGTTCGCGTGGCGGTAGGCCAGTTGGGGATGTTGCTGGTACTGGTACGCTCGACTGGGATAGTGCGCCTCTCCCAGGTCGTTCCACTCGCTCCGGCGGCGGCCGAAGTCGAGGACCTCGTCATCGCCCGGATCGGAGCGCTTGCGAATCTTGAGCGTGTCCTGAATTTGGATCGGCAGATGGGCTTGAAGGTGCGCCGAGGTGCCGGCGCGTTCGACCGCCGCTACGCCCTTGTCATCGTCGGCCCGAATCGTCGGATGCGCTTGCACCGGCACCGGCGGCTGCTGAGGCGCTTGCAGCGGATGGGGGGTGGCGAGCGCGCACACCAAAATTGTAACGGTCAGCACGGCCCACATGATAGCTTCCAGTTGCCGCCTTGCTAATAGCAAACACCCGGGCGTCGTCCGGGCGTCCGAGCGCGTAGTGTCGAAATTAAAACCGCCGAATAGGCAGAAAATTGTGCCTCGATGGTGGCTCTCAAAGGCGTAGGAGTTCAGGTGATCATCGCGGCCAAACCATCGGTTCTAATTGCTCGTCGATAATGTCTGCGTCTGTCGAAAATTTTATGACAATAAAGGTGCCACCTACCCTGATAACGTCCTCGACCTCAAGTCGATCGAACGTCCGCTTTCATTAAATCCCAACGTAAATATCACTTGCGTTTTAAGTGAAAGTCGAAGTTGCTTCAAGTAGGCTTGGACTATTATTAGCCTTGCGCCCGACGGGGTGGTGTTAGTGGGATGAGAAGAGTTATAATATTGTGAGTTTCCACTTGTTGCCGCTGCGACTCGCTGCTGCCGTCCTTAGCCCTGTACTGACTGCAAAGTATTGAATGAAGTAGCAATTGTCCTTTGTGTTTCGCACCGTTCACTTTGAATCCGTCTGTTTTGAGGGTCTGAATATGCCCGGCTTTATTTTATCGCAATGCAAGTGCTTAAACGTGCGTATCCATCAAAGATTGTTAAACCCACTTTGTTTATAGCATTATTGACGTTTGCTCGTCGTACGCAGATGGTGGCTACGTTTAATTTATTTACGCGTTAATTAAAATGCGAATAAAATTGATATGATTGGCTTTTGCTTTTCAGTTCTCCGTTACCGTTCGTCGATCCTCCTCCTCGTCGGGCGCACTGTTTAAGTCACAATACAACTCACTATCTGCGAACTGTTCTGTCCGCGTTGTCTTCGAACGTTGGCATTTATGACTATTATACTGCAACTTCTTCGTGCTGCGCAAGAGTGTTAAATTGTGGCTCGTAGGTTGCGTGCGTCCGCTGCTTGTGGTGTGCTTCTGCGCCTGAGGCTGCTTGCGAACGACGCTGGAGACGGCTCGCGACTAGTTGACGAGTCCGAAGTCGCCGCCGCCGCAGCCGCCGTCGACAAGGTCCGCCTCCATTCGTTACGGGTGCGCACCCTTCTCTCTCTCTATCTCTGTTTCTGTTTCACCCCCCTCCCTGCGCCCCACACAGTCGCTTGCGTACCATACTGGCAAACGTACAAATCTAATGCGCGCGTGTGCGCTGGAAAGCTCGTCTGTGTACTGCATCCCAACCTACACCAACTGTCGCAAACTGCTGACAGATAATTGTAAGTCTTCCTACACAGGAAAGCGTGTCAAACCTAAAATAGGATAGAATAGGTTAAATAAAAATTGAAAATATAATCCCACACGAATCTTATTATTGATCTCACGCAACTCGCACGAATTGCCTTGCAAAATGTTGCGAAACTGCTGGTATAGTGAATTGTTGTTAATTCTTAGTAAACGCACAGAAATGTTTGTTTTTGCGTGCTGGAATAATTTCACTCTTGCTAACCAAGTTTAAAAAAAGGCAATATCTACTGCGTTAATTTTCACAGAATGCGCTAAAAAAGTTAGCACAGCTTTTCTTGGCGAATATGTAAAGCACGATCAGTGTACCATTAAATAAAATAACAAGTTACATGATTCTACATAGCACGACGCACATAAAAATGTAAAATAATTGTAGCAAAAAACGCTTTTTCAGGTATTTTTTTCATTAAGCAGTGTTGAAATTTATCTTAATTTGGCCTTCAGAGAATAGCGGGTGCGTCCCTTTGTACTGTACTTGGTAAGTTTGGAATGTCTTTTTTGTTGGTGGCAGTTTAATGAAGCACTTAAATCATTAGGCAACTCTAAATTGTTTTTTTGTGTGGCTCTTGAGCTCTTTTAATAAGAATATAAGTTTTTTTCTAAATTTTTAATTTTCGTATGTCAAGAATGCGAATGCGCCGGGTACTAATTATGTTCAAATGCGTAAAAGATACGACTAAAATAATAAATAATAGACATATCAAACGTTTTATTTTAATTTTGGAAAAACTGATATGTTTTTAGTTCAATATATTTGTGTGGAAGCGCCGGGATTGTCTAGTTGAGCATACTTGAGCATATCCGCTTGTTATAAGTAAATCTCAAAGCTGTTGTTTGGCACATCCTCCGTGTAACCTTTTGCTCCGTTTGACGTGTCTAACAAACGCAGGCCGACCCAAAGCTGCCCGACGCTATTAGACGCGCAGCGTGAGGCAAAATATTTGCAATAAATTTCGAATGATGATATTAGCGGAGCTTCGTGTAGTGGTTGCTCGTAAATCATGCTCGCGCTTCTGCCAGCAGGCCGTAAGCAATCTCAATGCGTACGCGGCCCGAACAACATCCTACGCGAGGCGCGTCCAGATCTGCGCAAAATGAGCAGGCTTACAACGTCATATTATCGCGACTCTGCGCTGAAAGTGTCAAGGAAAAAGCGCCGAAGAGATTATTTGCAGATGAATAATATAACAAATCCACGCTTCGAGCCTCGAGATGATTACGATGTCGACAAGCGCGAGAAAATTATAAAGTGACCCGCAACGGTAATCAAAATCAATAAACATTTTTAATTTACGCTCGGCCTGTTGAACGTGTTATATACTCGCGGTTGCACATGCATGACGTAAATGGTGTAATTACAGCGACTCGAAATTAGTGACTCGGCGCGCAACTTGTGAAGGCGGCGAAAGTGGGCGTCGTCGCCGTGCACTTGTAATCATCTGGAAGCAAAGCCGCTTTGCATCTGACCGCAGCGAAATGTCGCAGAAGCTTTAATAATTATTTATTGCTGTTCTCGGTGGCGGCTTAATTTGAAACGCAAGAAAAACATAAGCTGTAGTCTTATCAAACCTTTTTTTGAATAATTTTTACTTGAAAAATGTTAAAACCAATAAATAAAGAACAGCGTTAATTGAGTTTTTATCAGAGGTATTACGAAGTTGGATTAGAGTTTTAAAAAGTCTGAACTTAATAGACACATAATCAAAACGGTTTTAGGCGTAAACATATTTGCTTATAAATATTAACAAAATGTTAGTAAAATAAAGCAATTTATAAAATTTTAATTAACCTTTCAATTTTAATTTAAATATTGAATGTTTGTCAATTTATTATAAATCAGTATTATTTGATTTTCAAAAATGTCAATAGTTCTAAATAAAAAAAAACGATTGCAGATAGTTGCTGAGCCATACAATTTAATTAAAACTACACGTCCAAACAAAATTAAACCGGCAGTAATTGTGTGTGTTCGTCCCAACACAATTTCCTAAACAAATAGCTTTCATACAATGAGGACAGCATTTCTAAACGGATCAGTTATTGCGTACAATGTCGAACGCATACAATTTTTTTAAAGGTCCTTCACATTTTTTATAAAATGTCTTGGAATTTTAAAAAATCTATCGCGTTCTGGAAGTACTTATTGTTAGTGTTAGAATTTCATTATCCTTGTGTGCAAAGCGGGGACAGTTTCAACCCCTTAGATTCGATTGGGCTTACCTGAGAAGTTCGACATGGGATGAAAAGGTGAAAGATGCTTGTAAACGCGGCAAACTGAGAGATTTCTAAATGTCAAACAGAACATTTCAAATCGTTTAGTGTCAGCTCTTATCGTTCAAGACGGATAGATGGCAATGGTCAGTGGATGCTTTCAGCTTTGGATTAATATTAAAATGTTGGAAACATATTTCATCAATCATTTGCGTTAATTCTTCTATTTTTATTTACTTAATAATTTCCGTTCCCTAGAAAATATGGGATATATATTGCTCAACATAAAAAATATAAACCCTTTACGTTTATACAAAAAACTTACCATACCAGCCCGGCATTGAGCTATTTTTAGAAACGAATATGTATGAAAATAATCGATGCCAAAATTACTTGTTGCTTTGTTCGACTCGATAAAATCGTATACACATTTACACAAAGGAAAGCCACGACTACCACAAAAATTGGAGGGCATTTGTGTCTCTTCGTAAATTCTGCACGTAGGATAATTCCTGTCAGAATGAGATAGGTGGGCAAAACCACACCCTAGCGTTCGTAAATGGCGTGGGACTAATTTGCTTTCTAACCAAAAACATTACTCAACATCCTCTATATAATTTTACAAACTTCAATGTCAATAGAACTTTTTGCTATCGTTCATAACCGGCGGTTGTCTAAATTATTTCGTAGATATCACAATGCGTTTACACTTTATTAAAGAATGTAAATAAATATATCATTCTCCATTATTTTAGAAATGCTCTGTTAATTTTGGTTGATTTATTTTTTGCTATTATAACAAATGTTTGAAAATGTTTTCTTTTTTATAAAATATATTATTTATACATATAGGTGCTCAAAATTACCAAATTTTGCACTGTGCTAATGTTAGTACAATACATCAATGCAACGTGGTGCTAAAAGTGGTTGTTTTAAATACCGAGAATATAAGCTAGTAACAAGCTCTGTAAACGTTAGGTATCGTTAAAAAAATTTCATGCATCTCAATTAATCTGATAAAAGATGACATTACACAACTGTCCGAAATATTATTTATTTCTTATTTTGCAAGAGTTAAATATAATATTATACGAGATGCAAGATACGCCGAGCACAACTGCCAATTTATATATTAGAGGAAAGTTTACAAATGTGTTAAATAAATTAAATCACAATTACAATTTTAGATATGCAAGCATCAGAAAAAAATCTATAAAAAAATAGAAGCAGAAATGACCAAGACATTCCTAAAAAAATAATTCCAGAAAACAAATCAATACAAAATTCAAATCGAGGAGTTTCTATAGAAAGCATAGGCAACAATTCATACGTATCGAAAGCCGAGGAATGATAGCTTAGGAAAGCCATTTATTAACATCCCAAAAAGCACAGTATTTCCCTCCCACCCCTTGGCACAGTTTTTAACATTCGTTCAACTTGAAATGTAGTTATCTATGATAGAAAGTACGTCATTTTTACGTTGCTCTCTTACATAAGTAAATAACACTGAAAATTGCTGCGTGATAAAGACAACCCCTGACACTCGGAGAAAATTGATGAATGACAGGTCATGTTGAAAATAGCTTTGCAGTGCGTAGAAAAGTCGCATGGATCTCGCTCTAAGTACCTACGTAAGCAGAGTAATGTTCATTTCGATGTCCTTGACCCGCTTTAGGGACTGGACTTTCCTCTCTGCCGACCTACTTCGACGCGTTCGTCGTTCGTCGTTCGACGAAATATAAAACATAAAATATATGTTTAAATTAAGTTACACCTACGCATCCGGGGCAACCACAATACAATTAAATTAATAGAATATTAACAATGTACTTTCTGCGTAGTGCAAATTGTGAGACTTGATCGTAAAACTGGTAGATGTACTACATGACTGTCGGTTTTGATGATCTTGGCAAAGATTTGCGTTTGGGGTTTGAAATGATATTTCAGTAACAATCAAGAGATATCTTAGTGAATAGTGTCCAAATAATGTCCAAAATAGCACCCAAAGACCCTCGAGAGAATAATCAATCATATTCTCTATTATGTGCCAAAATTAAAAATTTAAAAAACTTATTCAGCAGGTGATCAAATAGACATTTATTGTAATTATAATAACAAACGCAACATAAAGTTCTACGTTGCTAGTAAATCAATATGTTCATCTAAAAGATAATAATTATGAAAAGATTTGTTAGTTAGGTAGCTTATTTACTTCGGATTATCTTATTTTCGTAAGCATCGAGCAATTCCCGGAGTTTATTTTTAGACTTCTATAGTGCTGTGTGCGCGCAGCGCCACCGCCCTTCGATTGGAAGCTGGGAGCGGCAGGGAGAAAACAAAAGGATACAAGCTCGCGTGCGTTTATTCCCAAAAGACCGTTCAGCAGGTGCGCGGTGTCGGAAAAAGCACATCACAAAAGATCTAAAATTACATCAATGTTTCAGGAAGGCCTACAAGTGGCACTAGTGTGACGTTACATGAACGGAATTATTATGCCCTCCAAAATTATCTTCTCCGCAATGCTTACACAAATCGAAATCGAAAATTCGAGCAAAGCAAACGCTGCAATTTTTAACGTCTCGCGTCGTGCCGAAACTGGATAGATCGCATCAAACAAAATATCCCCTTTCAAGACAAAGCTTTATTAGATCGCCGCGCGTCAGAGGCCAAGCTAAGCCGATCGCAAAGCGGTCCGGCACCGGATAAATGCCGAATGTAACGCGGAATGCGAATTGTTGTTTCTCGCGCAGCCGGAGTTCGTGTGCGGGCGACTGCGTGCGAGCGCGAGAGGAGGGTGTGTATAATTCTATGACGTCATCTCGTATTTCTTCCGTTTTCCACTTCCACGCCACGCCGGCGCTCGCTCCATTCAGTTTCAAGGTTGCATAGGGATGCCGCGCGAGGCTGAACCTAACGGATGTTCCGATGTCGCCGGCTCTTTCACGCGACCAGACGAGTGCCCAAAAAACAACCGACACGCCCGCGCAAAGAAAACACGCAAACAGGCAAGATAACAAAAATAATGGCAAACAGATGTATGCGCATAGCTGAATCGATTGCATTGCCAAAATTGGAATTACGCCCACGGCGGAGAGCTGGAAAAGGGTAGACGGGAAATGTCCGCGCGCGAGAGCCCGATAGCGCACTCGGTGCCCGTGATGTCTTTGTGCAAGTTGCGTCCTTGCCGGGGGTCCGTGTTTTTCTCAAGTTTTCCAAATATGAACAAACGTTAAGCTAAATGAGCAACAGCATGTCCTTGACAGCATTTCCAGCTATCATCATCGCGTTCGCCCGCCGCGCACGCACGTTCGCATATTCGAACATCCATTTCATGTCTCCTTTCTGTTCGTGTTTGCTGTATTGTCCCTCTTCGTTGCGCGTCACCTCCCAATACACGCCGAGCCTCAATTGCAACCCAACAGGTAGCCGTTTATTTTTGCAGGCATATAATTCGGCTGTAACATCGCTTCGACTACGTGAAACGCTCGCAGTTAGCGAGAACGAACAGTCAGAAGCGAGGCGCGCGGCGTGGCTTTCTTGGTCAAGACAATCCTTGGACAGGATGCGCGGCAAAAGGGCACGTCTGATTCGGCGCCTGCGGGAGCGGCGCGTCCGCCGCGGTCGTCGTCGCCGACGCCTCTGTCGTCCTCGTCGGATCGATGCGACGGGGCGGCTGCCGGTTTGCCGACACGTACGCTGCCGCCTCGTCGCCCACACAATGCGGCCGCGGCGGTTTGCTCCGCTCACGCGCTCGATGCGTCGCCGCCGCCGCCGCCAGCGCGGCAGAACATGCCATGCGGTTCGAAAGCATTCCCACAATTAGCACCAACTGCACGCAGGATAGCACCTTCGACGAACAAAACGTTTCGAACTTGCTCATTTCGTTTGCAAATGTACGTCGTTTTACCCCGCCGAAACGAGCGCGAATAAATACGATCGCTTTAATATCATTTAGAGATGGCTGTGCAAAAGAATAATTGTTATTTATTGCGCAAAACTATATGTTCCGGAAACTACCTACATAAACAATGGCTGAACTACAACTTTTTGTCCCTGTTTTGTTTTCGTCGCCGGGAGGTTATGCGTAGGTGTGTTCTAGACAAAGAGCAACCGGCAAACGTTTGTGCCAGAAGCAGATATGCTAATAAACAAGAACATTAATCATTTAGCCGCCGGTTTTATTTGTTTATCGACAAAGTTGCGAATACGCTTGCTGCACATCTTCCTATCCGCACACAAAGCAATTAGACGGGGAACGTCATCATGACGTCGATGCAGATCTAATTTCTTTCCTATGTTCGCTTCCCTTTATCCACTGTCATCAATTATGTTTTGGACACACCAAAGTATGGCGAGAAGACAAACATCTTATAATTTTTTGTCTTCCATTTTTGAGTCGAAAACAATACCGAAAAACAATGCTCGACGATACGTGCGTCAATTTATTGTCGCAAATGCGCGACTGCAGATCTCAACGTGCCGCGTCAAGAGTCAACTGCAACTGCGTTCGCACATTGCCAGGTCGCAGAAATGGATTGCCGCCGCAATCGGCAAACGATGCCGGCGCCGCGTGCGCGCACACCTTTCTCATGCAAAGTTCAGGCGCAGAGAGTCGTTATGCTCATACGCCGTGCTGATGATGTCGCACCCGTCGCCTCCGCCAACGACCTTCTCGTTCACGATCTTACCAGCATCTCGCAACCTGAGCCCGCGCAGAAACCGCCGCTTGATATGAATAATGTTCGCATCGTAAACTTGCGTCAGACACTACAGGTTGTTCCACGCGCAGGCGCGCAATCAATATATGCACACTCTACGCACGAGAATTCATTTGAGAAGACTTTGTTTCTTCAAAAATTGTTTCGCTCTCATGCGATTAGAAATATTTTCAATGTCATAATAAATACGTTTAAAAAAGATGTAATTTGTTGTTGAAACGGACAGTAACTATGCTCAAATCTCTCCGTTGCCAAATTTTTTCTGACTCTTGCAAATCCAGCGCCGACTCGAATTGGTCAGAGATGTTCATTGGACAAATTTTCTAACTATTTTCTTAAAATGTTTAATTTTAGTCATTAACACATGTTTATTATTGGGTTGAGTAATAAGTAATGAGTGTTTTAACGTTCCTTTTTTTATTTTCTACAATATATAGAAATAATAAGACCCATTCAGAAAGTAAATTTATTGAATTGTATTTAGTATTAAGTAATGAACGTTTTTAGTGTATATCTTTAAAATTTGTCTGTTTCTTGTCAAATATAAGAACAATTTAACTAATTATTTTTTCTCAGCTATTGCTAAGAATTTTTTGTTACCGATCGGCCAGTTGGTCAATGTCCCTTAATCCGAATTCGGCTGGTCTAGATCGAAGAAGGCAATTGTGGGAGTCTTCCGCATTGTCAAAAGTTGCAAATGTGGAACAAATAAAAACGACAGGGCAGTTTTTTGAATAGCATGGCATACTTGTTAAAATTTTATGCAAGTAGTCACGGGACATGTGTTCAGTTTGAACAATCATCACTTATTACTCAAACCAATATATTTGGGTATACATAAAAAATAATTTTCTTAGTTTGCCTTCCGCATCAAACTCATCAACAAACAAAAAAAAAACGTTTTACGCCAACGCAAAAATTTTTGCGTCCAGGTACTTTTGCAGCGTTCGTAAAAGCAACGTGTCGTAAGGTTTTACGAAGTCATTTACTATCCGCGCTAGTTTCGCGCAACCCTCCGATACAACTCAATTCGTGAATGGCACCTTGCATAACGTGGCGAACGCGAGAAAACGCTTTTACGCGTAGCATGTTGCACATCACGCGCTAATCGCGCATAACTGCCGCGAGTGCCGCAGAGATGAAACATCGCCTAAGAGGATGAAGCTTTTACTATCGTCATTCGCGGCGCTGGCGGAAGACGCGACGCGCGACTACAAAGATTTGGGCGATGGAAAGGACGATGCGATAGAATGATAGCGAGCGATGTTTTTATGTCGCTTTATTGCGCACCGGCTCTTCCCGCTCGGTGTCGGGCAGAGTTTTACTTCTTCGGCATAACGCGCAAAACTGCGACAGTAAAAAGTTTACACTTCCTTGCTTGATTCGACTCCTTTTAGTGCAAGCGCCCACGCGCCTCCGGAGCACCATGCAACTACGTCGAATAAACCGTTCGAACTTAATGAAAAACTTTTCACACTATTTTAATGTTTATTGCCATATCTTGCATTCGTTTAGCAACTCGCTTTATAGACTTCCATCGACCGATGTAAATATTTCTCCAGAACGTCAACAAAATTGCGCCTGTTTATCATTAGGCAGCGTCAATCACTATAAACATTGCTGTTTATATAATTTAGAAGTTTGTCCGCGCCCTAAGCACATAAGTACTTCATAGAACGAAATAATTCTATGAAGCAGGTAGCTAAAACTCGTTTCGCTTCAAATGCGCTGCTTGCTCTCTGCCAACTTTTGCAATTTGCGTTCGCGCAGTCTTAAACTTTGTACTGAAAATTCGTACCTACTCAAGACTAGACTAGCAACTAGACTGTTTTAATACAATTATTCCGCATGAAGTCCAGAGGTAATGATAGCCACTGACATTTGTTTCAATTCCATTTATCCAAGCTACATTGCTCCGGCCTTTGATTACACAATTTTTGATGCAAAAGAAAATTTATGGCGAGATTTAGGCCCGCTTTCTGCATTGGATTCCTTGAAAGCGTAACATCAAAGCGAAGACGGACAGAAAAGGAAATCATAAAATTGCATAAAACCAACCCTCTTTAGATATTTAATAAAATTGTAACTTTTTTTTCGGTCCAACCTTCAACTGCTCTTTCAAATCATTTTTGTGTTTCGAACAGAGCCGCATCATCCACCCACTGAAATTTACACCTAAATAAATTACCACAAAATAAATTATTATTTAAAGGCTCAATCGGGTTTTAAAATTTTCAACGAATTCGACGAGAAAACGGAGGAAAAATGCCCGTTTTGTACGTGTGTAAAGTAAACAAAGTCGTTCTTTATTTGCTTTACGTTCGCTCACTTTATCAGTTCTTTTATTTTCTCGCGTCGTTTCGCTACCCTCGCAAGCACCGAGGCGCGCGCCCATTTTTATGTGGCGCAAGTTTTCCTTTCATATTTCTTCGCGCGTTATCAGGACGCGCATCTATCCAACGCAATAATTTACCATTTGCTCACTCTTTTGCTACCTCACAAACTATCCTCACAATTTCTAATTTTATTTCCGAGAGGCGTTTCAAAAATAAACCGTTCCCCTTGCATTTAATGCGAACAAGACAGGAACTTTTACACTTTTACATTGCCCTCGACGCCCGGGGGAAAAAATCAATTTGCAATAAGAGTCTACTACTTATAACGGCATGTGTGACATTATTGCGGCACAAAAAATACGAAGTCCATTTGCAACAATAGGAGCAAGGTGGTAAAGATGGCACGAAACAGAAATATTACTATCGTACGTGATGTAGAAATAAGCCCACCGGGCGCACGAATTAAATATAAAGTCGACGTTCCTCTGCGTCATGCCATAAAGCACGCGGATTAATTAAGCCCAAAGTTTCCCAGAAATTCTATACACAAACTCAACGCATAACAAGATGATTTTGACTTCCCAACAATATTTATTCGCATTTTTTGTTTTAAATTAATTGCAAGATTAATAGAATGCCTATGAAATTAAGCAAAACGTCAGTAGTCAGCTTTATTCAGATGTATAATTAAACTAGTATAATTAAATTCTGGATGTTAGGGCGGGTGGTGGTACGTTTTAATTATGCTGTGGTTTCAAGTTGCGCGCTGAAAAAATGACAGTATATTTTTAAAATGTGGACTTTTTATTACATCACGTATATTTTAAACTGAGAATTATTACACTTGTGTTCTTGTTTAAAAGTTTAAACATGCATCGTTTGCCTGTTTATCTCATTAATACGCATGACGTTTGTTTAAGAATTTGTTAAGCCATTTTATTATTCATTAAAAAAATAAAATATCTTGCTATCTTAAACAATTTAAATTGCATTAAATATAAATTAATATAATAATTGCACATGAAGTACATAGTATATATATATACTGGGTTTAGTAATTAATTATGAACGTTTTATCATTCACACTTTTTGTTATTCTACAAATAATAGATTTGCAAAATTCAAAAAAATCATGTTAAATAAAGATGAAAAAAGTAATAGGCTTTTTTAAATTAAAAATGTGACTTTTTTCTGCAAATATCACGAAAATGTATCTGAATTTGGTTAATTGTAGTTATCTGACATATACTTTTCTAAATTTGTTTCTATCGTTAGTCTAGAACCATCCAAATCTAAGTTTAAACCTGGCTCAAAATAATTACGATTTTAATAATTTCTTGACTTGTCTCCCACCTAATATGCGAGCATATTCATAAATGCATTGTTAAAATTGCATAAAATTGATATACGTATTTTTGTTTCAATGCCTAAAAATCGAATTTAATCTAAATTAAGATGTACTTGTATGCTCGATTTGCTTTATTTGCTTTATTTTTGATAAATATTTGTTATCACATATTACAGTCCACAACAAAAAAAATCGATAAATGCAAAGAATCAGACTGACAGAAGACAATCAAAGCGCAAGCAAGATTAAAATGACATGTTATAGATGAAAATAAATGTTTCACCTGGCAGGTGTAAAGAAAGTGTGTTCACGTAAGGCCGCAATTCGATTTCAGCACTCGCCTGAATGAACTCGCAGAATTTGACTGCTCAATAATGGCATGCGATTATCAAGACGTCGAATTTGAGTGCTTGTTCAGTTGAATGTGCAAATTGAATTGCAGCGTTTTACACGTACTCTTCCATGTCGAAGGAAAATTCTCGCATCGTACGTAGAATATAAAGTTTCATACTAATTCATTTGTAATAGCTGTATTTGCACTTGTAATCTAAAAATAAATTATTATATAGGATTTATCATTGCGTAGAAGTAGAGGGAGTGTTATTACAAATGCATTTTCTATTCTATTTATACTTTTAATATAAACAGTCAATCGAAAACAATTCAAACAAAGTTGGATTCATTGGACAACGCTTGGAACGTCATTTCTCGTTATTAACGAAAATTGACTTAATCCATTTTCAAAATATATAAGAGCCCAATAATGTCCATTAATATTAATAATTCCAATAAAGTGTTGAATTACCAAACTGGCAGTGGTATCGTAGTGATAAAATGCATACCTACATGATAAACAAAGATTTATGACTCATTTGCGGGAATAATATCGCTGCACTTCTATTGTTTGAAACGGTTTAAAGCAAACGTGATTGATTCATATAAAATNAAAATCAAAAGCGCATGCATTAATATGTCAAATATATAAAATACAACAACAAATTTTGGTATTTTGTGTACAATATTACTTTTTCGTTTATATTTGATTCAAACTGGCGTGAAACAATTTCCGCTATAATAGCAAGTTTGCCATACGCTCAAAAGCGAATATGTTCTAATTTTTAAAAAACTGTACTCGTGTATACTCGTGTAACATTTGATGGATAGTATTGTATTCATTATCAATGTTACAAAACAGAAAAATTGCAAATAAAAATTCAGATAGAATAAAATACTCTTCAAAACTGTTTATCATCCAATTATCTAATATTGTATTCAAATCTAGCCTTGTACCACAGGAAAGTTACACTGGTCGGCAACAAAAAACGTGAACAAAATAATGTTTCAAAATCCAAATAAATTATTATTTGTTATTTTTCTGTTAATTTGAAGAATTCTACCTCATAAAATTTGTCAATATTAACTATACCATGTGGTATTTAAAGGTAGGTAAGTAATTTTCTGTATTTACTCAACGTACGTTATTATTCTGTATTCTTACACTTTAAAATGTAACAACAGAAAACACTACTCTTGTTCTCATTATTTCTCATATCTCATGTAAATTTAAATTTATCCAGCTCAACTGTTCATAGAATTTAAAAGTGATTCCCAAATATTCAATGATTATGATTGCAAGCAAAGAATTGTAGATATCTAAGAATCAGTGGAAACCTGGCTTAATTGCGAGTTGTGAACTATGGTTTTCGGTGTTGTCAATAGTTCAATTTCAGGATTGCATAAATTCAACATATTTACCATAAAAAACCCGGAATAGTCAATGCGCACCGCATACGCGTGACAACATATACAAACACCAACAATTCGTCATTTATCTCCCAGATTTTTGTAAGCGCATTAAAACGCGGATTTGAAAAAAGTGTTAGTCTACGTTATGACGATATTTAGGTTACTTAAATATAAATCGCTCGGCGTGTGTCTTACGTGAATTCTACGAGGACGCGAGCGAGTTGATAAGTTATGAGCACGGTTAGGATGATACACATTTTATTAGATCAGTTTTACGTGATGAGAAATTGCTGGCATAAACAACTGCTTCGAAATTTAGAGATAAAAGTCGTCTTTTTCTATAACATCCATATAAAACAAATAGGCACTCAATATTTGTCGTCGCATAATTGTTTATGATACAATTGAGTGTGATATGAATGTAATAAAAATTAAATAAACATCATATTACAATAACAGGCGTTCATCCTTTTACTATCGGAAACCCATCAATAGATATGTCCTTAGTTTACTGTTTCTTCAGCTAATTACATTAATTAAATTAATTCAAACGTGTTTACGTCAAGCAACTAATGACTTATCAATGCATGTAAATTTAATCGTTTCACAAATTGTCTACCTGCTTATATATGCCTTTATTTAAAAAAAATGCATAAGATTGGGTCTTTTCGAACATAATTAAACATTCATGATGTATATTTTCGTGTGGTCTAGATCGTCTAATTTGCGTTCACTAAAAATACGTCAGCAGGTATAATTTTAGGCAGGACAGCCGCTAGGCTAGTCTATTTCCAAATTTTGCAGATCGCATGTGTCATTTCCGATTCGATTTAAACCGTGTAATGTACTTTAAATTTAAAATAAATTTAATCATTTTTGCTTGCCAACCCGCTGGCCTACATTCTCATTATTTATTAAACAGTTAAAATCTATAATTAATCTCTTTTAAGTCCGATTGCTCAATAAAATGACATGGTGCGTTTTTAAATAGTGAGTTTTAGTAAGAAAGCCAATCATATTTGTAGTTTTCAAAATATGCAAATAAATAAATGATTAACTTTTTCGGTAGCATATAGATGAGAGAAAATTATGTCATTTTAGAATATTTACTTTAATGCGATCGCATTGGAGTAGCTTGAGAGTGTAAGAACTGACCAGACACACAAAAAAAAGGAAACATATATTATGTAAACCTTTGGCGAGGTAATGCGGCGTCGGAAAAAGTCCCTTGCACCTTTCCAAATGTTGCAAGAATAGCAAAATGTATAAATAGCAAATTGTGCTCTCGTTTTCGCCCAAATTCTACAAAGCGCGTACGACCGCGGCCAATTTTAAATTTTCAATCCAAAGTGCCATCGTGCATTCGCCGGAGTTACGCAAATAACTGCCTAAACACTAACGTGCGGACATCCAGTCGCTTTCCGAAAGCGTCGCGACGCACATCCTCGCCGCACGGTTTTATTTTTGAGAGCCCGTAGTAAATCGAACGTTCATCTTGCGTTTCGGGTGACTATCGTTGCTGAGGCAAAATCGCAGGTCAAAGATGAGCGGGCCATTCAAACGACGCGCGTCGCTGAAGTCGCTGCCGGCGATCGCGTTACCGAAGACGGGCGGCGATGCGGCCGCGCGCCGCCGCCGCTCGTCGCTCGGCGTGCCGCACGGCGGCGTCGGGCTGGGCGGCATCGGCAAGGAGCAGCAACGCGAAGTGCCCTGGGACATGGTCGATCGGTGCCTCCTGCCGGTTATTTTCTGTCATGCGGCCGCGATCATTCTCAGCACCGTGCTGAACACCTTGCGCATCTCGCAGGTGACGACGATGACGCTCTTCATTTGGTTTGCGCTCGCGACCATTGGAGGCGTGCTATGCTATCACAACCTGAAGGTAATTAATAATTCTGTCCGGCAAATCTGTTTTGCATAATTTGCGCATTCCTCGCCTACGGGAAGATACCATTCCCGAATCCAAAAACTCACGTCAACCGATAATTGTGCCAAGTGCACAATTTCCACGTTTAATTTAGACTTGGCGTGCACGATACGCACAAGTTCGTTATAAATCAAAACGTATCAAATGTTCGGTTGAGTAATAACGCAGATTTGCATAAAATTTTAACAAGTGCACTATACCGTTCGGATGCTCATTATTTCCTCTATAACTATGTCGTTTTCATTTGTTACCATTTGTATCCTTCAACAAAAAGGACCTCCAAAGTTGACATCTCAGCTTCTTCGAATCTAGGCCAGCCGATTACTGGTTAATGTGCATCGATAAACTGGTCGAACAATGACAGGAGATCGTTAGCACTAGCGGAAAACACTTAATTAATTAAATTGTTCTTATACTTAATAAGAAACACAAGTTTTAATTTACAAACAATGCTTATTACTTAGCACTACACACAATTTTTCTCCCGCATTCTGTCATATCTGTTCTATTTATTGTAAAATGACAAAAAAAACTAGACGATGAAACGCCCATGACTTAATACTCAGCTCAATATTTTGTTATGCAATGCAATTAAATTAAAGTTTACGTTTAAAACCAGAAAAATTGAGTGGAAACAAAATGCATATTTACCATTGTATAAATACAGCAGACCATTCCATTTTATTTTAACAAATTCGGCGTGACGTATGCACCCACGTGAATCGTTCGCTTGATTCAACAATGATATGAGGAGTATAAAACACAATTGCCGATTTCGTCCAATAAATATTTTCTTTCATTCCTGCCATTCTTATCTTCAGCATCCACGCATGTTTATGCTATGAACAATTTTGATTCATTAATATTAATAACTTGGTACGAGCTTCAAGAGGCCCATTAGCACCCAAGCAACTACAATGTTGCAGCATTTTGAACGTAAACAGCTTACTTTATCCATTCAGCGCGTCCGAAATCCTCGGTCTCGGTCCGTTGGACTCCAAGTCCCTCACGTCTAATTAGGCATTATCAACATTACTTCGTGAAAGGTCAAAGTTTAGCGAACGCGTGCCTAAAATATTAAAGTGTTGCTCTTTAGCAAATAAAAATGTTTACTTGCGTATCGCTCGTATTCCAATACCTTGAATAAACAATTCTTGCACATTTTAAATCCTAGCAAAGCGTTTGTACCGCATTTTGTAATTTGTGGGCGAGGATTCGTGCAAATAGAGGCAAATTTGTTTCGCTTGGCATTACAGCTGGCCAATAAGCGAAAAAAAAAACAGAAAAATATTGGCGCCGGCATGTTATTCATGACGGCAGCTTTATTCTTATTAAATAGCTCAATTTATAGAATTTCAATATGTAATTTCTGGAAATGATGGCCACCATAAATTTATATTCTTGCAAATATTTAACTAATTTTATAAGCAATCAACAATTTCCAATCTTGTAATTCATAATTTAGTATCCCGATTTCCCGTGCGCAATTCAAGATGAACTATAACCTTTGAATTCTAGGAAAATTCATTTTTACCAAAAAGGACGCAATTGACACGCAATGCGATATGCGAGAGTAGATTCATTACCGTACTGTTATCAATGTGTTTCATCGTATGTGACGGCCAAACTCCAAGCTGTTCATTAAGCATTTATCATTTTGTTTCATCAAACTCTACTCAATGTTTGTCCTCCGGACCGTATTGAAATTAATTTCTTAATTAAATCATGCATGTGGCTCGGCAATATTAACCAATCTATTGACAAGATCGATACCGGCGACACGTAAAGTTGCGAGTGCTTCAATTTTCTTTTCCGAGAAAGAAATAGTTGCTGGTCGGGTCGTGTGTCATGCATGGAAACGTTTATCAGAGTCTGTTTATTTCTAGGTGACGGCAGCAGGAAAAGCCATTCTGCTAACGGGCTGTGACTCTCGCATTGGCTACGCCCTCGCTCGGTACCTAGACGAACAAGGGTTTACGGTATTCGCAGGATTCCAGAACGCTGACAGCCCGATCGCCGACGACCTGAAAGAGGATTCTTCTGCGCGCATGCACATCCTTCAGTTAGACGTTTCGCAGGAGACTCAGATCCTGTCCGCGTCGCTACACGCAGTCGAAAATCTACCAGATGGCGCTCCGGGACTGTGGGCTGTAGTGCACTGCGCCCAATGGGTCGCACTCGGCGAAATCGAATGGGTCCCACAACAGGTGGCACGCTAACAATTGTAAAACATGGCATTGCAGTTCAAACGTTTTAGGTGATCCGCAAAGCGGCCGACATCAATCTCATGGGCGCCACAAGAGTGAATCAATTAATGCTGCCGCTTCTTCGTCGCGCTCGCGGTCGCATTGTGTTCATGTCGTCGGGATTATCGAGGATCACTTCTCCGGTGCGCGGAATTCACTGCTCGTTGCTCGCTGCAATTGAAGCCCAAGCCGAATGCCTCCGATTAGAGTTGCGTTCGAAGGGTGTCGACGTGGTTGTGGTCGCACCGGGCGAGTTCACATCCGGCAGCACATGGCTAACGGACGAAGACCTCTGGGAACAAGCGAGAGACATGTGGGGACAGATGTCCCAAGAACAGAAAAAGATCTACGGAGAGGATTATTTCGAACGCGCCGTACGCAGTCTGGAAAAATACACCAAAGCTCCCGTAAGCGTTCGCTTCATTGCGTCGCGTCCAGGACGCAATCTGCTTTATTTCGTTTCTGTCTGCAGGATGCTGATTTGACTCAGGTGCTGCGCGCTCTCGCAGATGCCACCACGCGAACCTTCCCCCTGCCGAAGTACACGCCGGTGACGAGACAGGAAAAAATCGAAAGCTTCGTCGCTTATCACCTGCCACGTAGTGTCTACGACATCATCTACGCCGAGAAGTAGGAATATTAATGAACTGCCAAACCATCGAACGATCACGACGCCAAATCCAACAGAAAATACCTTCATTGACAAATATTCAAAATCAAAAACACCTAGACTATTTAGTTATTTGTAAAACGTTTAAAATAAATGCTTAAATAACTTGAATTTAAAAAAATGTTTGAACATTCTCGTCTGCATTCGGTAACACTCTTCACCAGATTCAGATTTCTAACAAAAAAACATCGATAAACTGATCGAATGGTGGCGGAGAATATATAATTAATTATATTGTTGTTATATTTGATGAAAACTATTCAAATTTAAAAAAAAATTAACGCTTATTAATTAATACCCTATACAATCAATTTTTCTCCTGAATAAGCTCATATCTATTTAAAATGATAAAAATTGTGAACGAGATTACACCGATTTAATCCATTGGACTTTCTCATCTCTATTTAGAGCAGAGTAACGAGAAATGTGAAGGATAAGACTCATTACTTATTACTCAATCCAATAATCAATAAAACGCCTGTAACCAAGTTTATCAACTTAGCGTTGCTGAATTTTGAAGTATTTCAGTGAACCTTTTCTTGCAGCACATCATATAACAGATGCCTAAAAACTCGTCTAGACGCACTCCTACCTCACAGAATCCTAATATTAAACGAACCGACCTTCACAATCACATTTCTCCACCCTGGGATATGTGAATAATATAAAACCTATAACCTAACTCGAACCAACAAATCGCGTCGTTTAGGTTAATTTGGCTTTTACGACCCAAAACTTCTGCACCACATATCTAGTTGATGAGCCTTGCCCCGATATTCCGAGAATTTCGTTCGCCGGAGTCCAACTAATGCGATTACGAATTTAATTGTTGTTGATATCCGTGAGTCGTTAATGTCTCCAGAGCGCGCGACGCAGAGCACTCGGTCAGCAACTAATAGAACTTATTGCTCATCCATCACATTCATTTATGTTTTAACATTAACGAATCTATCAGTAAATGCCACATTCCAAATGAGTTTGGAACATAATTACCAAATTTCGCGAGATTGAATTATTTTCGCGTAGACTGTCGCGCCGGTGTTGAGCGTTATCCAAACGCGGCGCGATCGATAATAATGTCTGTGCGACTCTGGCTATTGCTATGCACGTTTGCGAGACCGGCGAAAACCACAATTTCGCACATTACGGAACAGAATCATGCGCTCGAAGGTATTCATTTGCGTTGCCATATTTTCCGTCGTTCGACGACTAGATAAAGGCGGCCGGCATGCAGCTTAATAGCATTAGAAGTTGTAGTTAACAACGTCGTGTGAGTAACGCCAGAATCCTCTCTGCAAACTTGCTGCCACCACTACTCGTACAAATCCAGTCTGCGCTCGGCTCCTAATTCAATTTAATCTAAAAAGTTTTCCTGAAAAATGCGCAAGCTTGAAATTCCCCACCCAGCAAAAGCAGCAGAGAAGATTAAAGCGAAGGACACGCGAAAACATTACATGGAATAAACGTTGAGGATATGAATGATTCAACTTTTTAATTCCGCTCGGAACTGTATTAAATGTTGGGCCGACCAACGTGAATCATTATCGAATAAATAATAGATGTTTGTGTCGCATCGTCGAATCTAGGGAGTAACTCCTCGCGACGGAATTATGCAGGTGTCCTTGGTATATAAAAATGTAGGCCTAAATTTCGCATCCTTCGCTCCGCTTGGCAAGCAGACGCCAGGGAATAGGCTCACAGCATGGAACAGAAGCGCAGCATTCCCACCATGTCGTCATCCTCTTTTCCCCTCGACTACAACGCCACTCGCGGTCCACGTTCAAGGGTGCTCTCTCGCATTTGCAACCCCCGCGATACGAAATTCAGTCGGTCGGTGGCTGGCGTCGCGGCACGACGCTTTTCACCCCGAGCGACCAAAACTCGTCAGCCGTCGGCACGGAACAATCGAATCATAACCTCGGTGTAAAATAAACGTTTTTCGTTACTAGTCGAATTGCACAATCGAATAAAAAGCAAATATTCGTTTCGTGCGCGAACATGCTGCCAACCAAGTGGAGAAAATAAGAAAGTAAGTTGTTCTACAACAATAGCGGAATTTTCTGCATAATTGAGTGGAAAATGTTAAACTGGCGGAGCTCCAATAAAATTGCTGACCTTCCAGTTCCAGTGCGAGCTTCCTTCCACTTCACACGATCGGTACTGCTCGGCGAGTTCAGGAGCAGCCGCCGACGCCAGTTCACACGCGCGCATCTAAAAATGGACGACGAGGGCAACGACCAGACGCCGGCTTCGGCGACGCAACACGGGGGCGGCAATCCCTTCAAAATCACCGACTCCTCGCGCGAAACTCGCAAAGGTGTGGTTGCGACAACGCTGGATGAGCTAACCTCAAAGGTGCTGGAAAAACTGGACATTGAAGGAGACATCACGGTCGTAAGTGAATTTTTCATAATTTAACGCGCTCGAAGCGAACACGGTCGGTCGATAGCAAACAAATGTCAATGTCACGGCATCATCCCCTCTGTGGCTCTGATCTTGGATCACGCAACATCACAATAATCGCATTAATTCCTTTGTTTTGATGCGTCGAGTCAAGGTTGCCGCGGCGAGTTGACTTAAGCGCGATGCGGATCCAGCAGCGTTGGTTGCATACATTACCATTAAATTCCCATTATCGCGAGCGTGTTTGTCCTATGCATCGGTGGGCATGCCCGTTTTCTAATTAACGCAGTGAATCTAGGTTCTATATTGCAAATTCTGCAGGACAACAAGTCCTACAAGTAAATTTCGCATGGGTAAACACAAGGTATAACGTGATACCGTGCATATTACGATCTAGTTAAAGTGTGTTTTCAATATACAATAGTGTAGTTAGTTTAATTACTAAACTTTTAAATGCATTAACAATGAGGTGGTCAACTTTTCTTATGTAAAATTTACTTACTAACTTTATCAAATTATTCAACTTTCATAAGAAAGTTCTATTTAACTACCGTCAGATTGATCCGATTATTACAGAAGTGGATTATTTAACTTTGCTAACAAGAAGTCAATATCTTCTCAGGTGTGATAGCCTTGAAAATATGATATGGGTATTATTGTGTAAATCCATTAATGTATGTGCACTTTGCTGTCACACTTTTGTAAAATTGGCTCGTCATGAAAACGGCCTTTCACTTTTTTCGGCTTCAACGCCATCGTGACGCAGAGCACTGAGCGATGAGGAAACCATGTAGCACTAAACGATACTTACAGGAAAACTCCGACGCGGCGAAAATGAAAAGCGTGTTGTAAACGCGATAAATGGGCGCTCCGACGGCTACTGGACGCAGAGATTCAATGCTGTGGCCAACTTTCAGAAATCTGTACTGAAAAAAAACCTTTTCACTGCTTCGAATGTTTCCATGAATTAATCTCAATGGATATAAAAAAGCGTTATTACCTGAAACGTAATGAAGTGACCATCAAACGACTTTCGGACTGGCTCTGAAATCAATCAGATTGTATTACCAGTTGCATATGTATCATTGTAGTTTAAAATAGCAACAAGAAAAGGTTGAAGGCCAGGACGTGTTTTGAAAAGGTCACAAATTCGGTGTCGCTGAAAGGTTATATTCGGCCTTTTCAATTATTTACCGACGCCCATATTGTGTCCTGGCTTAGAATGGCACGGGTGAATAATGGCTTGTTTCCATAAAAGTATTATTAGCCCACAAGCTGTAACCTTCGAAAATAGCATGGGAATATTGAATTTCGCAGTTTTATTGGTATTAGTATGTGGGAGTTCAAATTGTTCCAGAAACTCCACGAGGCTTTAGTCAGTTTCTCGTGAAATTGCCAAGCGGTACGAACTAGCAATGGCCAATTATTGTCTGTCTACCTGCCAATTATTTGCGTATCGATTGAAGTTATTCTCGGAAATTTGTTCCAACCCGTTCGTGGAATTTAATTGAATAGCATATTTGACAAAAAATTGCGAATGAAAAAGGGCAATTAGAATTTACTGCTTTTATTACTCCGAACGCACTAATTAATTTCTAGAAACCGGCTTTCATGAGATGAATTTATTGTGAGCCTACGGTACAGTAATGTACAAGCTACAGCATTTAATTTTAACAAGTAATGCTAGCAATTTATCAACATTATGAAGCATCAAAATTGCGAAGTATCGTGCAGTCCATCCGGCAATGAGGCGTTTTTATTTCACGCTGAAAACGTAATATTGCCCTACAGATTAATACAAAATTCAACCGGCAAAGCAACGTGCCGTGAGGCAGGACGTTTATAAGTAACAATAACTCGTGCGCAACAATAAAGGCAGGAAAGCATTACTGCATTGTGCTGGTCGTAGATTTCAGGAGGCGAAATTTCCTGTGACGCTTCCCTACTACCAGAAGAATACCTTACAAGCCCTTGTAAGGTATTCCAGACACTTCCAATTCAGTTCGTTCGAGCTTATTTATTATTTTAAAGGTTTGATGTACCTGAGAGTTTTTTCCATTGAAATTAGGTTTAGGGAACGCTAGAAAGTATCTAAGAAATACGTTTGAGCTTTCACACACTAAATAATTCAACCTCACCAGGGTTTTTACACGTTAACATCGTGGTGGCCACACGAAGAGCCCGCAAGGAATTTAATATTTTAGAGTTATAACTTTTGCAAGCCAATTTCGTTAACATTGTGCTTCCAGCTCAATAACTTACGTGGGTGATGCACTTGGACAGAAACGCAATATCACTGACGTGCAGCTGGAAACTGGGAAATTGTTGCATTATTGTCGCTTAACAGTGCTTGGAAGTACAATAAATTTTTAAATTCCTACAAGTTTTTATTAAAGGTACAAAACTGTTCGCAGGTGTTGGAAGCTGATGGCACAGAAATAGACGATGACGAATATTTCGCTACGCTGGAACCGCACACCAGCTTAATGATTCTCCGAAAAGAGGAGAAATGGTTGCCGCCAGTTCCACCTTGTCGTCTGTCCTTCGATGAGTTGGACGATGGCAAGGGTGGTCCCGAACTCGCCGGTCTCGTTGATAAAATCAAGCATAATCTCTGCCACGTTTCCTTGCTTGGCGGTCCGGAGTTAGAACTGCTCAGCGATATGGACCCGGACTCGTTTGCCGATCTTCATTTCCCCGACAAGGTCTTCCTGGAGCAGCTGAAGGAAGCATCCGGGCGATATTTGATTGAAAAGCGGCAGGCCAAGGAAGCCATGGAATTGCTCAAGATCTTTAAGAACCAGAAGGATACGATTGAGAATCAAAACAACGAGAACTACTCGTTGAATAAGACTGATTAAGTATAGAAGAAATAAAGACAAGAAAAACAGTGACGGAATTGATAAGGTAAAGGGTGTTGTATAGACAAAGGCATTTATTTCATGACATACACGAAAATGGTATTGTCATTCTTGAAACGACGTGAATTGCGAGCGCAATGCAGTGACGCAATTCACTTATGATAATTCAAGACTTAAATCACAACTTGATTGCTCAATAAGTTACAAACGAAGTTCGTTCAATTACTGTACATGTTGAAACATATTTTGCCGTGTTCTTATGACATTCAATTACTAGGTTATTATAAATTTCGTTCACGAAATAGTTCAGATGAGTAAAAATGAAACACCAAAACGTTTTATCGAAGATAATAATAGACGAATAGAAAGTAGGACGTTTTAAATATGGTCACAAAATGCACGAAGATTCAATACAACTATTATCGTGTATACACACTACAATACCTCCAAGCCCTGCCCTTAATATCTTATAATTAAGATCTTAGTCCTAATATTACACTAATCAACGACGCACGGTCATTGGATGGTACGAACAAATTGACAAAACGGAATGAAAATAAAATAGGATCAACAGGAGTGGCCAAAGATTTTGAATTTTTTAGAGTTCACATTCTTATTGTAAACGAATATCTTTCATAAGATGTGTATACATAAAAATGTAATATAAAGGAGAACAACTACCTGGCACTGATTTTATTAATATTTATTAGCATGTACGCTTGCTATAAATCGAAAATATGAATGATGATTATAACGCGAATTGTCGAATTAGACTGCGAATAGACAACGTATAAGACTAACGAACACTGTAATGAAAGTGCGCCCATTTTTATCTGTCGCCCGTCGGACATTTCTTACTATCGAAGTGGACTTACGATTCGTTATGTATCTCGTTACGTCTCGTTATTTATTCCTGTTGCCGGCGATTACTGGACCGGATAAAATCACACTGCGTATATTTGATTCTTGGAATGTTAATATTTATCTAGCAATCTATTGTTTAACTTTGTAACAGCGTGTAAATATAGTCGTATGTCGAAAACTGAGCGCTGGCAAATGGAATCTTGTTATATATATTCAAATGGGAGTGCTATGCGACTGAAAGCGATGAATAACTGAGTTCTGAAAATGAAGCGTCAGCCATGAGAGGAAAAAGATATATGTGGCGTGTGTTTTCGCCGGTCAAGGTAAACAGCACATTAAAGAAACATGCTGACCTCACATTCGAGTCGCAAAAAAGCCAAATTGAAACTGGAATCAACTGTGCTGAAGGAGCAAATTAAGTGCGCAGGAAAAAACGGTATAACCATAAAGAAGGAAATTGCACCAACGACGCCGACAAAAATTGCGACAGGCTCCTGTTCCCGATAATTAATTTTGCATATACGTTACCTACTACTTTCGTTTAATCCTTGTTTATAAATAACCTTTCAATATTACCGCACTGCATTTTATCAAGCACCGTCCATTGCGATTCTAAATTTACATCTAAAATAAATGTTACTACGCTTTTTCCAAATATGTGTACCTTGGTTGTTTCATTATAGACGTCGTTTCATTTTTGAAGAATGAAAGTGGGTGCACATTCAATAAAAGCGCTTCAACAATACACTTTCGGAAAATGAGTTAACGAGTTACCATCACGAAAAGTTGTTAATAAGTTGCAACCACAAGTAAATATAACCGAAAACGCTTTAACTTTACACTTCCCGAAATGTGCGAACGTCGAATAAATTGCAAAAGATTTTCTTTGAAGTGTGAACTTAACCACAATGTCACTTACAAATATATCATTTTACACAGGATTACAAACTGTATAACACAATATAACGCTGTCTATGGAATTTATTAATTGTATACACAAAATATGTACCGTAATATCACAAATATCATCCCTGCATTGGTAGTTTAGAGAACACAACCCATATACGTGAGCATGTCCATAGCTGTGATAAACATTTATTAAAATACATTACACGTTGATGCATTGTTACTCTCGGACGGCATTAAATTATTATAATAGATATTTAGGTCAATACGCTTCTCGGATATGAATTGGACAATGAGTTGGTTCGGTACAGATTGAAATAATGATTTGTTATTTCTATTACACCAGATTTAGTATCAATATCGTAAAACCGACGTAAAAAATGAAAATTAGACCGAAACGATTTCTGCAGCATTCGTATGATGTATGAATATTCGTATGCAGTTTTAAATTACTTTGATTTTGTATCCATGTAAAAAAACGAAGTGTAAAGACATGTAGAAGATGATGTATATACAGATGACACAATAAATTATTGTAATTGTAATTAGTCTTCGTATTTTCAATAGCAATGAGTTCATAGCTTGTGTGGTTAATAAAACACTTTTTACTTGTTAACCAACCCAATATTTAGTAGGGATTGGTGTCTAAGTCTTAGGGGTTGTATCTTCAATCGCGCTGTTGTGGAGTGGATTATTGGGGTCGCGTATTTTGGTTATTGCCCACAACACAGTATTGATAGGATGGATAATTGCCGCAATAGGTTGGATAATTTGGATAATTCAGTGTTAGTTTTGGAACTTCATTTGTTATACTGTAATCCTCTCTCCTTCAAAATGTCTCATTTTACCTGCAAATCGTAAGATAATATTTCTTCAAGAGAAATCTTCCAGTCTTCTCAGCCACTTCACCTCCCTTGGATAATATATAACAATTTCGTTGCGAAATATTGTCACATATTTAATCAGACAAATTTTATTACATCCATGTAACATCCATTCTATAGATCTGATAGTACTGTTCTAACAAATGTTGTATTTGTAGTACACTAAATACTATTTCATATATCAACAGAATTTCTTAAATAAGTGATATGGGTCAAATGGTTTTGCATTTTAGTGATATGTTGTCCCATGTCAATTTGTTCACAATTTATCATTTCAAAATATAAATAGGTTTGAATTTGTCGAAATATAATAAAATATTGGTTCAATACAGGATTACGAACATTGCATTTACAAACACACACACACATTATTGAAGAGACCCTGATAGAGATTTTGACATGAACATTGATTAACCAGCAGATTGCCTTGAACAGGAATTGAACATGGAATACAAGAGTGACTACAAACAAAAGCAACATGTAACAATGAAAGCACAATTATCTCTGGAGATGTGTACATGTTTGCAGCATCAGATTTCACAGTGTGAGATGTGAAATCTCCAGCCCTACACAGTTGTTGAAATGAGAGATGTGGGTGAACATTAAAGGCTTCTTCTGGTGCTCCTTAGATCAGCGTGCAGGAACTCTTCTCGCGGAATGGATTAATGCGTTGACTAGTGAAGCCGACGAGCAGGCAATCATCCTGCTCGTGCTCGTTGATGAATTTCACGATATCGGCGACAGCCTGAGAAACGAGCATGCGCTTGATGGCGGCTTCGCGGCGCAGCTGCTCCGTCACAGCGCGCTGTTGCTGTAAATTAGAGATCACCATGTCCATCAACGCCGTGTCCGAGAGGCCTATGGTGCCGAATTTGTCGAGCACTAACAACACGCGAAACGCACACTGAACGGCGCACTCTAGAGCGAGGGCGCGGCCGGGATTTGCCTGGACGGAGCTCGGTGGACGACCCTGGGACGTTAACCACCCGGGCGATCTACTGATGAACGCGTCGATGCGACGAAAAAGGATATGATTAATTAATGCGTCGCAAACGCGTATTTGTGATCGTTACTTACCGCTCCTGTGTTGCTCGTGGAGTTAACGACGGTGACGCGCGTGCCTCACTCGCGAGAGAAGCAACAAGCGCAACAAGCGTCACGAAATGTCGTTGAAACTCGACTGGCAACTGCTCGCTGCTTCAATTATTACACGCCGCAGCGCCATCTATTAAAACTAGTTTTAACTAGTTTTACATATTACAGAATGCTGTTTTTACTAGTGAAAATATTAGGTTGAGTAATAAACAATAAAGCAATAAAGATTATAAAATCGAGTAGAGCAAATTATATTATTGTCCATATTCTTCGCTATTCTATATCAAGCTAAGCAATTTAGAATGAACATAAATTGTATTAGGTAGAGTAATAAGAAATGAGCGTTTTTCTTTATTAAACCTTTAACTGTTGCTCATCATATTTAACCACAATTTAATTAATCACCGAAACTAACGAGGTGCTTTACAATCTTGAAAGTTACCAATGTTGTTAGACGAAGATAACAGAATGGTAGACTTGCTCAAATTTTATGCAAATTGTGGCGACGCATATGTTAAGTTTAAAGTCACATTACTTATTACTCAGAGAAAATAGTTTAACATTGAAAATGTTTAATGTAAACATCTACCGTAATATCCGTTGAAAATAGTTTCTATTCTGTTTATGCACATTGCGGTTGTTTTAACCCAAATAACACACTTTGAGGTAACATATATACGAGTTTAATCTTATCAATGACCTTCTCTATCTTCTATTCTTGTGGCCGAGAACGTGTTCCAGTCTTCCTGCAGCATCAACTATTCAGAGTGCTCAGTCACGTTTCTCATCTGGCACCAAGTGCATCAATTTGTCCATTTTGTACCTCGTTGTCAAATTTTTAACGTAATATAATTTATTCACAATGTATCGTGTGCTCTTTGTGTTAATTGTTACAACCGCATCAGTCTTGGCTGGCAATCTTACAAAAACTGATATACCGTGTGCGTTCACTTCGGATTGCGAATCCAACAACATACCAGCCGATGACGTAAACGCGGCGTGCGTAGATAATCTATGCGAATTTACGGTTTCTGTGCCGGAGCAGATGCACGTGGTCACCACACTCGGTGCGCAATGCCGATTTGATGAAGAATGCAATATTCAAGAAGCCGCGTGCTTTGAGAGTTTCTGCTCCTGCACCAATGGGACGGTCGGTTCTTATAATAAAAAAAAATGTCTCAAAGGTACTGGACTCATTAGAAAACGAATCTACCTTAATCATTCATTAATTGCTAATCATTAATATTTGTGTTATTATGCAGAGGCCGATTTTATTGGCGACGAATGCCAAGAGAACATTCAATGCAATTTCCCGGAGACCACGTGCAGAAGAAATAGATGCGAATGTAAACCGGGATTTGGTGCCAATGGAAACAGGACCGTTTGCAAGGAATTAAATGGTAATTAAAGCCTCGCATATTAATTTGTTCCAATAAATATTTTAGATAATTTACGTATATTTGAATAATTGTAATTTGTCAAAACAGGTATCGGCTATTCCTGCAGCACTGAAGACGACTGCGAAGTCGAACACACGAAATGCTCCAACCAGACGTGTGAGTGCACCGAAGGATTTTCGGCGCACCAAAAAGAATGCTATCAACTTAGTCTTACGTACTTGTCAAAGTGCGATGTTGATTTTCAATGTCAAAAAACTTTGGGTCCGGACGCTATCTGCATAAAAAACGTTTGCCACTGCCAGGCCAAGCATATTTTTAGTGTTTTAAAGAATCGATGCATTCATCTAGTTATTAGCGACATTTCTAGCGGTAAGTAATTGCATTTATCCATTACTTAGTTAAATATGCTATATCTAAATACAAATTACAGGTGTATCTGGAATCAAAGATGTCATCCATCTGTCTTCGATCTTAATCAGCGTTTTTGGACTTTTCGCAATCCTTGCACGTTGTTAAATTTTTCATAAATAAATGATATTATATACACAATTACAAATAGTGCAGAGGTGTTTGATTCCTTTACTTTGAACCGATGCGTTAGTCACACAAATTGTTATCTTATCTGAATACCTGTTACGTGTTTGAGCGCTTGTTGCATACTACGTGTGCCCAGATTTTAAACTTTCAGAGTAGCAATGATCTTCGAGTCGAAAGTGTGTGCTTGCAGTACATTGGAAACATAAAAATATAAATTAATAGTTAAGGTACTCGTGAAGCGTTTTACAACATGACACATCCTCTGTTATATTAAACACTACCTTATACTAATCTAATCAAACATGATAGGAAACGTTGAATTAATCATAATTTAAAACTCGTGAAGTAATGTAATAAACCCAAAGTGAAATACGGATTGTCTAATTATGAGTCAGTGAATTAACAAGTAGTCAGTGCATTAAAAGCGTTTTGTGGTTTTAAAAAGTGGTGCTTAATTTGTAACCTCGTAAGCCTCGTAATTCATCGTTACAATGTTTCTATTGGTTATATTATTGGTTCAATCCGTTTGTACCCAAAGCATGCATTCCAAAATCAATTCAGAGTTGCAAAACTCACGTGAGTTTATTGATTCTTTATTATACACCAATGTAACACGTTGGTGACATTTCATCTATTTTAGGAAGTTATCAAATATGCAAATCAAACGCTGATTGTAAGGTTTCAAACAGTTTTTGCAATACGAACAGTGAATTGTGCCAATGTGAACAAGGTTTTATTATAATTCGCAACCGACAGTCTTACAATTGCACCAAAAGTGAGTACAACTAGTTCAACTATCATAACTCAAATAATTTAAGAAATAATTGTTACACACATCCATAACGTTACATATTTGATGAGGTTTCATCTTAGATGACATTAGAGCATTGAGGGTATTGACATGATCTTTTCGGAGTATCATGCACAGGTCTTTAATGTCGGGAATTTCAAAATGATTCAAATGGTTTGGGGGAATCTTCTTTTCCAACGAGCGTAACCATTTCTTGGCAGGATTGGCAATATTTGTTGGTATCATTGTCAAAAGTCTTTGTTTGCCAAGATCCTGAGATACATCTTGGACTTTGTCACACCACATTGCGGACCTTATACATCGGAGTACATTCAAGAATAATCCTTCGAGAATATATAGGCGGTACTTACCCCAAATTGTCGCAGATGTAGCCTTTGCGACATCTGTCAATACTCAATGGCGTACCATTTCCGCAAGCAAATGCCACGATCAGACATACAAAAAGTGCCTTCATTTTGAATAGTTTTTGAAGTAAT
>JAODGE020012629.1:0-23981 GCA_027574965.2 Ecitophya simulans | reverse complement strand
CTTCAATTGGCGCGATGACACCCTTGTCAATGTACTGCATGACGAGATACAGGGAGTCCGCCTCCGGGTCGTCGATCACTTCGTACACGGACACAATGTTCTTGTGCCGGAGCTTCTTCGTCCGGTCTACGGCGCGGAGGAATGTCTGGTAGCCTTGTGGTTCTCTCAGAGTTCCATCGATCCTCTCCGACGTTCTCGCTACTCGCTCGATGGCGACGAGTCTGTCCTCTGCGCTGTCGTAGGCAAGCATCACCTTCCCACAGGATCCGCGGCCCAGCTCCTTGAGAAACGAGTAGTGATTGACGGAGGTCTCCTCGGTTTCCTCCAGCGTGGTGGCAGAACATGCAAAAGTAGCTGAGGTGGCACAGGAGGTGACGGTATGATTGGACGGTATCGATACTGAATGGTCGCTGGTGGGCTGACCTTCTAGAGTGGGAGGATCAGCAGTGGAAGCGGAGGCACGCAGCACCTGAGGCAGCAGATTCGGTCTCAGTGAGCGCCTATTGCTGGCTGGAATCGAAGGGGGGGTAGGGACTGGGATGGTGACGGTGTGCCTGCGGGGCTTGGCCCCGGCGCGTACTGAGCCTGGCGGGGTCATGGACGGGAGGCTGGTTACATATGAGGGCAGCACAGACAGGACGTGGGTGATCAGCTCCTCCTTTGTCAGGTGGCTGAGCTGCTCATGTGTGCTCTTGGGTAGTTTTGTCTGCTCGGCCATCAGTGGAAGGCAAAGCGAGAATATATGTGTGTATATATGGATATTATGTAAGTATGTGTATAGGTGTCGAAGCGGTACAGCAATAGCTGGTACCGTTTTTGGAGAATATATTTATGTGCTGGTGGTTTTATAGGACCTGCTGTAGTCAATCATCTCATAGCACACGCACGTGTTCCCGCAAAACCTTGGTGGGGAAGATCGAGTGGGTGTATAGCTTCCCTCTGACTTGCCACGTGCGTGCGTAACGTGTGGTGTGTGGGTTGATGTCGGCTTACAGACAATAAAAGCAGTAACAAATGGAGTGGAGTTGGACGGTGAGGATTGCCTGTGGATATTTGTAGTAGAATAGCTGTCATGGCGGGACAACACTCCTCCCCCCTCTAACCCAAAGGTCACGCTAGATACCTTACACGCTGAGCACGAGAAGACCGTTGCCAGTAAGAGAGACGTGCGTGGAATAGGATTTGGGCGTGAGGGAGGACGGGTGATGGAGCGCCTTCAGCCTCTACGCAGCATTCACTGCGATTGTGGAATATTGTCTATCCAACGGAAGGGGGGGGGAGGGTAATCAGGGGCGAGATGGTGAGTGCACTGAGAGCGGTACCAGAGGCTGAGAGAACATACAATAAAACACTGCATAGAGGTTAACATAATTGCAAGAACGAATAAAAGGAGTTTGTGAGTAACAAACACACACTTCGCTGTAACGTTCCTGACACACACTCTCAATGCTCTAAACAAGTTTTTATCCAGCTCTCTCTGAATGGGGGGAGGGGGAGCATAGAAATCCCGCACTGCGCATTGCTGTCACACCCCTGGACTCTAATGCTGATGTTATAATTGCCAATTGAGTGCCCATATGTTGAGCATATGGATACACATACTTACACACACACACACAAACCTGTACTCACACGTGAACAGAGTAACGGAAGTACGCACGCACTGACACACAACGAAACACGTAAAAAAAAAAGAGGAAGGGAAGTACAGCCTCTACTTTCTCGTTCTCCGTGGACAGTCGATTCAGAGCAGAGGGGACTAACGTGCATACAACAGTGTGCATGTCATATATATATATATATATATATATATGTATATATATATATATATATAATGATTAACGAGCTGGCAGAGTGCATGACATCACCACTACAGTTGCTGATAAAATCACGCTTGTAGGCACAGTCATGCATGCGCACCCCTGTTCCTCCATTCCAGCAGATTCACATACTTATTACACGCTCTAGAGACACATACACACATTACATCTCCGGTGCTGAAATCACCGAGGCACACAAATGGAAAATAAGGGGGGGGGGGGAGTAACCATAATACACACACACACACAATATCGTTGATGTACACTAACCTTCGCACCTGCAGTCGCATGTACGCGCTCACATTCCAGGTCTGCCGTACACTGGTGGCATCATTCCTCGGATGCCCCTTTGACTGAGTACTTGCTCCTCGATACGTATCATGTAGCGCACATGCTCGACTGATCCCTGCAGCATCTGTGCACTGAAGGCGTCCGCCGCTGGGTCCAGGGACTCTAACTCAGTGAGTAGTTTCTTTTCTAGCCGCCTGTGGAAGCTGAGCAGATCAGAGAAGGAGTTGTACATGGTTGGCCGCCCCCTCACTGTGCACAGTACCTTCTGATGGAACGACAGCATGGCAAGTACGTTCTTGCGGTCAGAGATGGAGCCTATTTTTGTGATATCTGCGCTACTGACCACTGAGCAGCATGTGCTGAAGCAATTTCCGGTGAGTGTGTAGTCCAGCAGTGATCGAGTCGCTGTTGAGGGGTGTCGAAAGAACTTTGAGATTGCGAGAGGCCCCCTGCAACCAATGATGATAAGCAGCGAGGACGCAACGACATCCTCCTCGGACTCCACCACCAGCTTCTGGCACAGCGACATCACTAGAAGGTGCTCGCGACCCACGGCACTGAGGAGCTGATCAGCCCTCAGAGCGCTGGCGAGCGCCGCGATCACCTGTGAGACGCTGTTCTGCAACACCATCGTCGAGGACGTGATAGTGGGTCCGGTGAGAGGCGAGGTGCCCACCTCTAAGGGTGTCCTCGCGGGTAGCTGAAGATTCGCGAGGCTGCTCAGTGTTTCGGGACTGAGCAGATCAATGGACTTTCCTTCATCATCCACAAAGGAGGCAGAGAAAAAGCACTCAGCGCCGCTTGGGCGCTTGCTGAAGCAGGAGTGCATAGTGTACGTTAACAGTCCGTGTACCACTTGCGCGCACTCTGCTGAAGAGCTCTGCTGGATAATCAAGGATGTGTTCGATGCTGCCAGGAAGTTAACAATGCCGTCCTTTATTATGGACGAATCGTGGAAGCTTTGAATGGCAGAGATATCTACATCATCACCCGAGCCACTGCCACCGCGGCGGTTCTCTTGAAGCTCCAGCACCTCGTCGAACTGAAACTCATTCTCCCCGATAACAATCCGCTTCGCATCACTCGAATTGATACCCAGCTGGCTCGACTTGCCGTTCTGGAGGCTCCCGCCACCCCTCTCAGGGTTCGGTGCCAGCACAAGCATGGAGCGTGCGGTGGTGCCCTGGTTGGCACTCACTGGCTTCGCCTGCAGTGGCGTTGCTCCACGCTGCTGTGTGCTCGGTCGCGGCGGTGGTTTCGGGATCTTGGTCGTCTGTTTCTCCTCTACTGGGGTGGTGAGTGGAAGCGGTGGGAGAACGGCGGGCGGCGCACAGGGAAAGTGCTCGGAGGGTGAGCTGTGGGTGGCCACCGCCGGAGGCTCCTCCCGCCTCCTCTCCGCTCTGCCTTTAGACTTGACAAAGTGTGCTAACTTTTCCTCTAGCAGATCGGCCACGTTAGCCTCTGTCCGGTCGCCGGGCGCTGTGATGTTGCTGTTGGACATTGGCGGGAGTGTGCCGGAGTTGTCGTTAATGTCATTGCCGACTCTCCTCTGTGGCGGGCCCAACTCGGAGCTATCTTCCTCACTTACGAGGGGCGCGGTGATGTCCCGCCCGGCTGGGGGCCCCGCATCCTTCTCGTCATCATCGTCGCCCCCGGACACCTTCTCCGGCTGTGTTGGCACGGTTGGTGGTGTCGGCTTCTCAGTACTGACTTGATAATCATTTGGGTAAATGACAAACCCGTTGAAGTTTGGGTCTCGGAGAAACACGTAGTGCTGCTGTGCCATCAGCTGGTACTTCTGTGTCAGCATGGCGCAGTCCTGGACATGCTCCGGGGAGATGTGCGCTTCGTTTTCTTTGAGATACGCCTTCATCTCCTCCATCACTGCGAGGCACTCCTGCACGAATGCGCTCACGGGTTTGGGCCGCATCGGGTGATTCGGTGTCCCGGGGAGCTTGTGATACAGTAGGAGGGCCTCGGTTGCTAGCTGCGAGGAGGTGCCGTCCCGGTCAATGGTCAGCAGGTGCGCGGTCTTGAAGGGGCCGCCGATGGTCTCTCCCACGAGCTGCGTCGGGTACTCGAATGGGTTGTTGGCGATGGCATCTTGGTAGAGACGAAGATTGTTGCGCAGACACACCACTGTGTAACTACTGAAGATAGCGTCGTAGCGGAACTCCTCCTCGCTGTCCACTTGCAAGCAGAGGATCTGCTTGTAGACGCACTTGAAGACAACGTACATGTACGGGTTCTGCCCCGCGTCCATATCAGCGTACTCCAGCATTGTCCGGAGAATGCTGTCCACGTCCCGTGAGTCACCGACGCTGATGCCACGTGTGTTGTAGAGGACAGTGCCAAGGAGTGGGCTGGTGCCCAAGATCACTTCTCCGGGTTGCACTGGCTTGAGGGAGGATGACAGGTCGTGAATAAGTTGATTGCGGCACAGCAGTGATCCAAAGACCGTGATCTGCGATGGGACCACCTCTTGCCGTGCGTCACGGGCGTCCACAAGATCGCGCAGTGCGTTCGCAAAGATTGTCCACACTGGCTGGGAGGAGAAGGAGCGAATGTTCGCTGCGCAGTCGCAGGCGAGCAGCGCCACGCTGCATTTCGCGTCGATGAAACACTCTTGCAGCCGTTGCAGCGAGGAGAAGGTCTGGGCCAACTGCGCGCTGTCGGTTATACTGGCAGCTGCACGCACCTCATCGATCTCAAAGCGGCACCGCACCAGCGGCCCCCGCTCATTGCCGTACGGCAGTGTCAGAGACACATGGGTGTCATCGACGGCCTCGACAATGGCCGTATTGCTGGCCATCAGCCGCATCGCCACAGCCTCATCGTTGATGTTCTTCTTCTTTCGCCGCTTCTTTTTCGTCTCCTTACCCGCCGCTATGAGCAGCACACACGTGCTCACCTGTGTGTCATCCGCGTCCTTGTGAGCATCGCCATCGTTGATGGCAGCCCCCTTCTCTGCGGACTGCTGTAGCCGCGCTGCGAGGCTGTTGTCCTTCGGCTGGTCAGGTGGCGCAGCGACCGGTGGCGGCGGCGGCAGGGACAGTGGCGGTGGCGCAGCGGCCTTGAGGCCAGCCTTGTCGCTCAAAGCGGCTCCGCTGAACTTTGTATGCAGTGGGCCCTGAATGGTTGCTGGGGTTGGGGTGCGGGGGGCGCTGTCGGTGAAGTCACCAAAGAACTGTGGCATCAGCTCCGCCAGATCGTCTGGAGTCCACATCGACTCGGTGTCGGCGTCGGCGTTTGTGTCCACACTGCCACGCCCCAGCTCTCCAGCCCGGACAAACTCGGGCATAAGGATGTTCAGCTGCGTGACCGCTGCTGGTGGCTCTGGCTCCGCCGGCCTCGCCTGCTTCTTGTAGGGGATCAGCACTGTGTGGAGGCTGCTGGCCTCCTTCACTTGTTCCAACATCGCATGATATTTGGGTCGCGCGACGCTGACAGTGATGGTGGAGGCGACGCTGACCTGGCTCTGCTTCTGCGTTGGAGCGTTCAGCGGAAGCAAGATAACGCTGTCAGCGTTCGCCGGGGTGGTGGCGCAGCGGCCCCCGGAGGGGATGCCGTACATGGGCAGCGGCCGCTGCGGATTATTGAGCAGCTTCAGTGCATCCCCCCGGATGTCGTTCATTGTAATGCCCCCGCGCAGGTCCTTCTTGGCGGTGTCGGCGGTGCGCTGGAGAAACTTCTGCACGCTCCCGCTGCAGGGTGTGTAATTAGCGAAGCCATGTAGATACTGAGCGTTCTCCAGCGCCTTACACGATGCGGTGATCTGGTCTGCCTTGTCGATGAATGTGGCTGATACTGTCATACACTGGCCACCCAAGGCACGCTCAAAGAGGGGCCACACGGCGACTGGCTTGGTTTCAATAATCCTGCGTAGGGTGCGCACACTCCTCCCCACGTACAGGATCATCATGGAGGACAGGTACACACCAGTTCCGTTGTCAACGTTGATGGATGAAGACGAGGTGAAGGTGCTGGAGGCATTCATATTGACCAACCTCCTCTGCTTGAGTATCAGACGCACACACATCATCGCCCCCTCATCGACGAAGGGGTCGGTCCGCATGCTCCTCGCGTTCTGCACGAGTGCTCTGCTAAGATACGTTGCCTGTGCGACAGACTCGACTGCAACCGCAGGATAGTTGCCCACACCAACGCCGCTGATGGGATTCGCGGAGAGGCGCAGCGCTTCCGGCTGCGTCTCCAGGGAGGTACACGGGAGGAGGTTTACCACACAGCCGCCACCCTCCAGCAGGGCGAACGCAGAGATGGTCATCTCATTGATGATCTCGGAGCCCATCTGTGAGGACTTCTCGAAGGTGGTCGTTACCATAGTGGAGACGCAGTCCTCTGCCAGGGCAGTGCAGCGAGAGGTGTTGGAGAGGATGAGGGCGGTGTTGTGTGCAGAGAGAAACTGCTTGCGCAAGATGTCGAGGGACTCAGACCGGGAGGCACACTGACCGGAGAGGTAGTTGAGATAGAGAATCTCATCCATCTCGTAGAACCCCTTCGTTCCGACGATGGTGGAGCTCTTGTTGCTGTTGTTCGCCTTGTTGGATGGGTCCTCGCTCCCGGAGCAGAAGGAGGCCAGTGGGTACAACTCCGGTGTCCGGATGAAGAGGGCGCGTGGGTCCAGCGGCGGTGGACGCTGACGCGCTGGCTCCTCACTTCCCTGGACCATCACAACCAGCGTCCGGACCTTGTTCATCACGTACTGATACGCGGGATCTTCACCATCCTCATCGTCGTACTGCACGGAGGGCTCCTTCTCCACCACTCCTCTACGAATCCGCACGTTGGCTATGGCGGGCAAGCTGTCCCACGAGACGTTGGCGGAGCGTGTGATGGGGTGTGGGATAGGGGCAACGGACATGGAGTCCCGCTGCGCTAGATTGCGCGGGTGACTTGGCAGCTTACTGATGTCGTAATAGGAAGTATCGGGAATAGCGCTTCCGAATGTGCTCCGTCGTCCCATCGAGGAGGTCGCCGGCTCAATCGCACCGCTGGTGTTGAAGAGGGCGAGCAGTTCCTCGTACGCATTGGCGTTGGTGAGGACACTGTGTTGGCTGCTCACAGAGCGGTAACTGTTTGGATACTGCGGAGTTTCGTTGTAGTAACTGTCGCTACCACTGTCGCTTTCGTCACTTCTGACATGGTCACGAAGGTGGGTGCTGCGCTCGAGATCTTCCGGCAGGAGCGAATGGCCCCAGAGGAATTGCGGGTCATATAGATCACCAACCGACATGGTGCGGGCAGGGAAGTGGCGGGGTGGGCTGATGCGTGTGCGCCCGTGTGTGGGAAGGCGTCGCGGCTGTGTGTGCAGAGCCGCGCGCTGATTGGCAGTGAGAACGGGATCTGATCCACTCTGTGCGGTCGTATTCACATTATTAGGGACATTGCCCCCTGTCGTCTGGTCCCGCCGCGTGTTTAGGATAGAGTACGACATTGTCTCCATCCTATACCAATCCGTTGAGGAGCATTCACTCATCTTTCTTTATGCACAGACACACACACACACACGCAAATAACGCTTATCGTATCAACTGTATTCAGCACAATGCGGGTACGACCAATGGGGAGGGGGTGGGAGAAAGAGAGAGGTAAATATAAATATATATATATATATATATATGCGTATGATATGATCACTGACTGTGGCTCCTCCAGGCCCCCTCGCTCCTTCAGACGGAGATCACGAGGGGGTATGCGCCTTCCGCGTTAGTTGAGCTCAATACTTAACCAACAGTAAAGAGTGCTAAAAATGATGGTAAAGGAAAATACTGTCCCGTACACCAACGCCAATATATACTCAATAGCGCGCTCTCCGCCGTAAGGCTCGCACAAACACGAGGCACACACACACGCACACGCAGGGTTTCAAGGTGCGATGCAATGACGCACTGCTAGGTTGCGTCAACGTGCCAATAGCGTTGGGAGCCGGCAGATCGTAAATAGAACGAAACCACAAGAACAAAATTAATATAACAAAAGAAGGAATCGTGAGAGTGGGTGGGGTGGGCGAGGGTTGGCAGATAGCAAGTGATCCCTGGGGGAGAGAGAGGGCTCTGGGTCTGCCACAGCACCTTCTCGGAAAGGAAGTGTCGAGTGCCCAGCGATGAGACAAGTATGAGGGTAAAATAACACTAATAGAAAAAAAAGATCAATAGAGTAAAAAGAACAACAACCACCACAACCACAACAGAAAAGGAATCACGAAAAGGGTTTACAGGAGTAGTGAACACTAGAAATGCACACGACGGAGGAGTGTGCGTGTGGGCGCGAAGGGGCCTTGTACGTGTGTGTGTGCAGCGCAGCGGAGATAAACAACGAACGACAAAAACAAACACACAAATAAACCGAAGAACAGTGATAGTAGTAAAGCACCACACTGCCGTTGGTGGAGCAACAATGATATTTGCTGATTAACTTTTTTTACGCTTCCCCTACACGTGTGTGTGCGTGAGAGTTATGTGTGGGCGTATCTGCCTCTATCCAATGCTCTGTGGTGGGAGAGCAGAGGCGCAGCAGATTCACAAAGCCCCTAAACTATGTATGACCTCACTATTCTGGAAGGAAGTGGTTGTGATGACGGAGTAAAGGTGCGAAGTACGAAAGAAAGAGAGAGGACAGAGAGTGTGTGTGCAAATGTGTGATTGACACCTTGGGAGGTGGTGGGAGATCGGAAAATTGATTACTATCAGCAGTGGTGCGCGCGTGTATGTGTGTGCAAGAGTGACTGAGGGCACACATCAAATGCAACAACTTTTGCCGCCCCCCATCAAGATGGACAGGGTATTACCCTGCACAGCACCCCTCAACGGCATCGGGCCGTTATTTGCTTTGCTTATTGCTCACAGCGACACACATTGTACCGTGTTACTGCGTTGCACCGGAGAGGTACTAAAATAGAGAGAATTAAATAAATGATATAACAGAGAAGAGTGTTCCCACATAGCGCTAAAAATAACAAACACACGCACATCATTGGATCACAAAGAAGGAGCTGGGTGGTTGGGCAGCGCACGAGCAGATGCTTAGAGAGCCTTGCACTACGCTCTTCAGTCGCCAGTTGCTGTGCTTGCCACCGCCCTCCCCACAAGATGGAAACATAATTCATCAGGCATACAGGAAATCTCTTTCAAACGAGGAGGCATGGGGGAAGTAGAGATCAAGAGGATGCGCACGCATATAGACACACACACGTCGCTGTATAACCAAACATGTGAACGCCTTCTCATCTCCAATATTCGCTGAGGCGGAGTCACTGTATCCAGCGCCACGTCCTTCATGCCCGCCATTACTCCTGCTCGGCCTGGCGCTTGCGCTTGGCGGCTTCCTCTTCTCGCTCCTTCTCTACCTCCACCACAAACTTGTGGAGCTCCTCGTCACTGATGTAGCTAGCATTCCTGTGCTCGAGTACAAGCAGCTCGATGTTCTTGGACCCACTTTCCACCACCTCTAACAGGGACTTGATCGCGAAGTGCATGCACTCGTCTCGGGTCATCTCCTTCTTGTAGTTCTTCTCCATATAGTCAATAACTGTCTGGTCGTGGCGGCCAATAGCGGCGGCGCGCCACGCAGAACTCATGCCGGAGGGATCCGTCTTCCAGAGATGGGGCTGACCATCCTCGTTGAAGCCACCAATGATGGTGGACACGCCGAAGGGGCGGCTGCCACCGCTCTGCGTGGACTTCTGCTGCACACCCGCGACGAAGCGAACGAGCAGATCGACGTCCATGCGGTCCTCGTAGTTGAGCTGGAAGCGTTGGCATTCCAGCTGAGCCTTGTTGATCAGCACACGTGCGTCCGCGGAGAGCCCGGCGAAGGCGAGATAGATGTGCTCGTCCACTTTGTATATCTTCCGGATAGTGCGGCTGTCCTGCAGCTTCTGCGCGCTGCGCTTCTCTACTGCAATCACCACAGTGTTCTTCCCGAGCACACCGACCGCAGCGAGGCCCTTTTTCACCGCTTCTTGAGCGTACTCCACCTGGAACAGATGCCCATCGGGCGAGAAGACAGTAATAGCACGATCGTAGCTCATTTGGGTGTATGTGTATGTGGCTGACGGTGCGATAGAGAGACGGGCCCAAGGCTGCTGTGGTGACTCTTCAAACTATATTCAGGAGTTCTATTGCTATCCGTCGTGTGATTAACAGGAAAAGCAGTCAGTAGAAAAACAACAAAGAGGGCAAATAAGCATGCATATAGGGGCCGCAATATGCTGTGAGCGCTAAAGAGAAAAAAGGTTGCGCTGCATCTAATGGTGCGATTCATTCTTGAAGGTTGTCACAGGCAGCACACACACACAAAAGCAATTACAGAAGTAATCAGCGAGTGCTCCCGTAGTTGCACAGAGGGAGACAGAGAAGTTGTGCCGCAGTCCTCTTGTAGGTCACTCAGCACATAATTTCCCGGTCATAGTCGTCATTACAGACAATCCATCCTATGCCCCATGACTCTCTCTTCTGCCCTCCCAGAGACAACCAGGAGCCCTGCGGGCACTGCTAGCGACGAAGTGCCAAGACGCACACGCACGCATATATGCACTGATGGAGTCATACAGACCCACGCAAGGCTAAATAATCAGCAGCAGCAACAGGAAAGAAACACTTCTCACATGCTCACGAAGTTCAGTGGCATGAGGTAGTCGATAGAATCGACGCAATTGTAGGCCTCCTCGGTTAGGCACGCCGGTACGCTACCCGCTGCGACGGCTCTGTCAGTCGCCATCTCGACGACAGTGCCGTGCCGATGCAGCTGGATGTCCAATGCGATGAACACGGCCCCGCTCAATGGGCTCTTGATCACTACCAGCTGGTGAAACACACTGCCATCCGACCAGAAGCGTTCTGACAGCCGCAGCCGCACATTGACTGCGTGCAGGAACAGGTTGCCCAACTCTCCCGCCTTCCCCTCGACGCCAAGCTCGCCGGTAGATGTGGGGCTTTCCGTGAGAAGGAGGACCGCCAAGTCGTGACGGGACGCAAGGGACTTCAGCTCCGACATTAATGCGCCGATGGCTTGCTGGCGCGTCAGCGTATCTCCGTCTGTTCCAGAGAACGAACGTCGCACTAACACTGTGAAGCTGTCGAGGATCAGGAGCCGCACTCGGGGCGTGGTGCCGGCGCCAGCACGTAGGCGTAGCTGCTCATCTATGAGCCGCATGGAGGCTGCTAGCGACTCCATGTCAGAAACGTGGGCAGTGAGAAATGCGTCCGCCATGCGACTGGGCCCAGCGCCGGCTCTATCTGGTGTGCTGGCGCCGAGGAGCAACGCTGCTACACTGCACTCTGGACTGGTGTGGAGCCACAGCACCCCGCCCCCAGCCGCTGCTCCGCTTGCCACCAAACGTGCCCAGTGAGCCGCCAGCTGGCTCTTGTGGTTGCTCCCAGCTGGCCCAGTCAGCTCTGTGATGAAGCCGGTGCGCAGGCCCCCAAGCAGCGCGGCGTCCAGCGTGGGTATGCCGGTCGCCAGTGTGGGGACGGGAAGTGAGTTGCCACCGCCAGCGGATGCGGCCATCAGCTCGCGTACGGTTGTCACAGCGGGTGCTGACGGTGAGAGGGTGACGCAAGGCGGCAGTGTCGCCGCGACGCTGGCGCTAGGACGGCACAGAGGACTCCACGCACAGGCGATACGCGTCAGCAGCAGCTCCACTTGAATATCTGAGAGGTTGTAGCGGTGCCCAACGAGCGCTGGCGGAGTTGTAAGAAGCTCGAACGCCTCCTCACTGGTTTCCAGCGGCGGTGGCAGCCGTGCTGAGGGACGACGTGAGGCTCCGCTGCTCTGAGAGGTCAGCGCCGCCGCGGCACCTGCACCAGAGGGCAGCCCCACACGCGCTGCTGCGGTGTGAGGCTCCGAGGCCACAGCTCCTCGCATGGGCGTAGGCAGGTGTAGTGTCTCTAGCTCAAGCCCGCAACCGCCAGTGCGGCTCATCACCACCACGCTAGTATAGTATGAATCTATGCGCCCGCGTATTGGGCGGGTGTCGTGTACGCTGCAGGCCCCCCCCCTCCCCACACAAACAGACACCCTTCACTTTTCTCCCCACCCGCGGAGACTTACAGTGCAGGCCTTTCAAGCACCTATCAGCAACGGAAAACAACAATACAAAAAGAAATGAAAAAGGCGACACAATGAGTAATCAAAGCGATGCGGATCAAGGAATGCGTAAACTGCCGTACCATCTACGAGCCCGCGCACTGGTTCTGGAGGGAGAGGAGAGCGGGCACACCTACACAAGCACAAGTGTGTGCCCCAGGAACCCATAGTGTTGCGGCCCTCCTCCCCCCCTCTCAGTAAGAGAGGAGAAAACAAGAGTTTATGTTCACTTTTCTTATTTTCATCTTTTGTACCCCCTTTACTCAATACATCCCTTTACGGGCTACTCTGATTAGCAGTTCCCACACATGATTGTCACCTTATTATATATATATATATATATATATATATGTTTCCTCCCTTGACACTTTATGTATTTGCTAATATGAGGATAGTAAGAAACTTAAGAAAGAGGGAGCGACAGAACACGTCCACCGGAGACATGCATGGATGCCGGGGCCGGTATGCATGGGAACATACGCAAGGGACTGCACCAATCACAATTTTGGTGAAGTGGCTTGCTCACTACTGTACTACACTCTTGACCGTATCGCATCGCAGACGGCATTCATTTTTGTGGCTAGATCGATGTCATTCTGAGTGACGGTGTTTCCAGCATCGTGGGTGGTGAGCCGGACGCCCACGCGATTGTACACGTTCACCCACATGGGATGGTGATTCATCTTGTCGCACTCCGGGGCGACACGCTGCATGAATGTCATAGCCTGCGCAAAGTCGTCAAAGATGAAGTCACGGGAGATGGTGTGCATTTCGTTGCCGTTCACTTTCCAGCCCTGTAGGTCCTGCAGAGCCTGCGTGATCGCCGGAGCGGAGAGCGAGCGAGGGGCACGAGTAAGAATGCAGAGGCGGTACATGACGCGGTTGCACTGACTGACGGGACAGCTATAAACACAATGTAAGCATATACACACACGCACACAGTGTGTGTGAGAGTGAGGTGGGGGCAGAAGGGCTAGTGGATAATGTTCACAAATAGAATGCGAGCAGGCAAAAAACACACATACACGAGGAGAGATACATACAGAGACGATCACGCTACAGCGCGATCAGGTACACAGAGGGCGAGATCAGCGCAACAAAGGAGACCCGCTTGCTCCTTCGATTAACCTTATAGTATACACGACATAGTATCCCACCTGTTTCTGCACAGAGCGGTTCCCCCCGTTTTAGTCACGGTGCCGGGGAGACTCGATGCCCGTCTTCGTTGATGAGCCTCTCACGCAGCTGTTTCTCGCTGCTTTTCAGCGCATCGGCTAGTAATTGGAGCTCCATCTTCTCCTCCTCCAGCTTCAGCATCTGTGCATCCAAGTACGTGACGATTGCTTGGTAAGTTGCGAGATCCGCCAAGAGTGTCCCGTCGCTCGACGTTCCGGACATGCAGAGGAATTTTGCACTTGTGCACAAAAACACAAGAAAGCTATCGAGCGTTCCTCTTACCAGGGCCTCCTTTCCTGTGTTCAAGTAGGATAGAGAAAAGTGGACAAATTGACAATAACAGCAGCAGCAGCATCAACAGAAAATAAATCGCTCTTCAATTGCACATGTGCCTCTAATGATATAGGAGCGCACCGGCTTCATGTATTATGATCTCTGTGTGTGTGTGCCCCACGCGCGTTAGCAGCACGTAGACATACCTTTTTTCCCCCTTTTTTCTCTCTTCTGTGAAGGCAGACTCGTACTACTGCTTCATTGGGTAAACGCTGTAAGTACGGGATACACTGCAAACAAACAACCAAGAAGACAGCATATATATGTATTACGCGTGCGTGTGTTTTGGATGTACGTAGAGAGTCTGATCTGCGCACGCACGATACACAAATACGCGTACGCGTTCGTCTCCCCGCAAGCCGCTTTTACACGGACAGCATCTCAGTATTTCTGCAAAAAAAAGAAAGGAGGATTACAACAACAGACACACCCCTTTCATTCTTGTGTTGCTACTTATAGTTACGCACGCACGAACACGCAAAGGACAGGAGTCACCTCAATCTCTACCGCCCGGTCACAAATGTGTGCGCACATACATTACAAACCAGCGCCTGTGTATAAGTACCCCATCGCGATGCGAATTACACACTACATTAAGAGCGAAAGGAGAAGTAAAAGTAAAAATAATGGTCCCACATCATTATCTTTAATATATATCCACAAAAGCATTCAATACCCACACGTACTTCGTTTTTAATGATGTTAAGTTAGGGGTTCATTGAGTTCGTATCTTTTTTTCCCTTTGAGTAATATGTCCGGTGTCCGCCTGTAACAATAATGAAAGAGAAAATGGGAGAGGGAAAGCGAGAGAGCTCCAAATTCCCTCTAGTGAATGCATCAGGAGTGTGTGAACACCTGACCCGTACGCGGTGACCACACATGGGGGAGTTGGTGGTTGTGAGCGGCGATGAAGATATTGAAGATAGCGTGTGCACGTTTGTGCGTAGGACTGCAGGAACACTAGTAGCAGGCAAACAGACACAGCAAGTGCCTATAGACGAAAGATGAATCGCCTTTTCCCATTTTTGACTTTATTTTGCGACTGCGTTTTGCGGCGCGCCAGCCGTCCCCATGCTCCAACCCACCTTTACCTCAGTCCCCTCCATCTCGTCGCAATGACCGCCGCTTTACACCTTCTCCTTCCGCTTGATCTTACGAAGGTTCTCCCACATGTAGTGCGACTCCTCGATCACCTTGAAGGCGTACGACTTGTCCTTGTACTCACCATCGAAGACAAACTTGTTCTCCATCCCACCTTGGCAAATCTTGTACACGCGGAACCACTCACGGAGCGCGTCGAGGCATCCGGGAAGGAATTTAGGAACATCGTTGATGTCCTTGATAAAGCGCGTCACAGGATCGTTAACAGAGATGCAGATGACCTTCCAGTCCATCTGGTTGTCATCGATCATGCCTAGAATACCGAGCACCTTCACCGGGTGGATCTCTCCTACACGCATCTGTCGCATGCCAATCTCTACGCCATCGATCGGATCATTGTCGCCGTACACGCCGTCCTCGAACACCACCTCCGTGCTCTCCCACGTCTGCGGAAAGGCACCATAGTTGAACATCATATCACCGTGCTTGTAGAAGCGTGGCACGCCATTCTTAATGTCCTGCTTAATGGGATTGAAGGGCTCTCCAGTGGCAATCTCAAACTTCGCGCGAGTCCACTTGGGGATTTCACAAATGAAGTTGTACCGATTGGCTGGGATGTGCTCAGGCTTCGTGCGCACGGGGTCACGGACCCATAGGGGGATGTCATGCCAGGGACTCACCTGACGCTGGTATCCAGTCTCCAGATCCTTGAAGTAGTACTTCACGCGGTAGCTGGGGGTGAAGATCTCGCCCTCAACGGTGATCTGGAGCTGCTGCTGGTGGTAGGGCACAGAGAAATCAGCAGACACCATGGAGAAGGCGGACTGCGCGAGGTCAGTGTCGGGGTGGGCTACCCACCACAACCAGAGCTGCTCGAAGGTGATCTTGCCATCAATAGTGGTGAGCTCGCTGTACATTTTCTCCGTCGCCTCGCGTGTTTGGGTGCGACCAACGTACTGGCAGAAGTCCTGCAGCTTGGGAAGATCGAGGTACCCAGTCTGCGTCACGTCAAAGGCAGAGAACATGCGAGACAGGATCTTCTTCTGCATCGACAGGTCAAGCTCCTCCTTGGAGTAGGCAGCCAAGTCGAACTCCGTGACGCCTTGCTCAGTGGTGCTGTTGTCCAGGGGCGTGGTGGGCTGAGTCTGCCCGGAGAGCCCAGTGCCGAACACAGCCGCGTGGTGCTGCCCAACCTTCACCTCCTTGGTGGTAGGGGACGAAATGTCGCAGAAATCCCTGACCGTCTCCGTGGCTGGGGACGCGAGGTCCGTCGCGTGCGCCAGGCGTGAGGGGTAGGGACGCTCGTCGTCCATGTTTGCAGTGCGATGTGGAGTACTGGGTGGAGTTGTTTTCTGTTCTACTCTTGTCTACCTGAGCACAAGTGGATACGTGATGGTAAGGAGTGGAGCGCCTGCTGCCTTCTTGTTACTCTCTTTGCTTGCAAGTGGTGGTTTGCCAGTGAATGCTGGGGGATACTAACACGTGAGAGGGGTAAAGAGGAGGGACTGGGGGATTTGAGCTGGTCTGTCATGATGTGAACAATACAGGAGCGCAGAGGATGGGCACCATATGGCACTGTCATTCTTGTAACAAAGCGTCAACATGTATAATATACAGCGCACCTCACAGCTTTCATTGTTGAACACACCTTCCGTACAGGGATAGTATAACGGGGGATCAAGGGGCTGCGAGTTTGCAGTGCGTGTTTGCTGAAGCAAGAGGTTAGTAAATGCGCTCACACGCCTCCCCCCTTGCACACACACACACACACTGTCACAATAACTGCTGTTTGACACTGTGAAGAGCCGCTTCCATCTTCGCTACAGCCCTGCGTCGCTCCTCGACCTCAGCACGCAAACTGAGGATCAGAGCCAACCGCGCCGACTGCTGGGCCTTTCCGCGCACCCCACATTGGAGTGCCGCCGCCAGCTCATGCAGCTCGCGCAGCCCCATCAGCGCCTCTGCCCTGCTGGTTTCTGTGTTAGCGTCGCTGGATAGAGAGGCGCCGGTGCGCTCGACAAGGAGCACGTAGCTGCGCCACATGGAGTCCACCAGGCTGAGAAGTTGGACAGTGGGTACTGCCTGTGGAGTGCTCGACTGTGAGCTGGCAGGCTCGCTACGCCCGCACACGCTGGCCTGCTCGACCGCACACACTAGCTCCATCAGAGCCCGTGGCATTGGCGGAGGAGTGGCCTCCGGGACGTGGGAGCCTAGGCCCGACATTGTAGTGCGGGTGGTGGTCGTGGTGATGGCGTCGGAAACTGTGGCGGCCTCGCGGTCGTACACACATGCACGCACCACACGTCTAAACAGTGGGAGCAAGTGTAGGAAAGAGAGAGAACCGGAGTGCGACAGTCCAATTGCCCCAGGGGGCGCCACAGCGGCGTTGCAGTGCGGTGGATACAGTTTTGTATGTATGTGTATATGCGTATGTGAAATCGTATTTGAATGGAGGAGGGGGGGGGGAGGGGTTATGGCGACAGGCAGAGCAACAAGAACGGTTATGCCTGGCTCAATCAGCAAGTGCGGGGTAGGGGCTGTGTGAGCACTCCCCTCTCGGGTTAGTCTCGCAGTAACCAGCGGCGATACCATGGAACCGCTTTCCGACCCTCACTGTTGCGGGCAAGAAGCCTCGCAATGCTCTCGAGTACCTTCTTCCGGTTCGTGATCAGTGTGTTGTGCTCCAGCGAGAGTTTCGTCACCTGTGTGTTCTTGCGGATCGCGTCTCGAAGGCACTCCGCACCATCATCGCAGATCAGATTGTTCGACAGATCAATCACCTGCAGGGAGCACTTGTACTTGCCACCCGAGGCTGAGGGCCGACCTTTGACGAGGATTGCGGCCAGTGCACGTGCATCGTAGAGGGTGAGGCGGCAGTGCGTGCAAAATAGCTCGGACACCTCGTAGTTTATAAAGCCAGGTGTGTACAGCAGCGGCGCCACGTAACACAAGGCGAGGGCCCGCCTGCCTATTTCCTCACGCACTTTGCGTGGGGTCCGATGGGGTGGAGGGCGCTGGTCGATGAAGAAGCGTGGGCCGGCGCAGACGCTGCCATCGCTCGAGTCCTTCCCATCGCTGTGCTTCACTGAGCCATCCGCGTTAAACTCGAGTGGGGCACCGCTTCCCACTAGTCCGAGCTGCGTGTGGCTCAGGTTGATGGAGCGCACGCACCCGACCAGTACGCGGCTCGGGTCCGCCCGGCTCGTAACAATCAATGCCATCATCCGCATGAGCAGCGCTGGCGCCGTCACGTGCGTCGCGTCACAGTCACTGCCTCGCAGGCGCGCCTTCACCTCCTCGTCGAGAGAGGGCACTGGGAGGGCTCGGCCGGGGAGCTCCCTTGGGGTCTCACCAGCTGCTCCCAGTAGTCCCTCCAGCAGCATCTTCTTCACGTCGGTTGCGCCGACGCCATCGCGACCCTCGCGCTCTCCGCCCGCGCTGGCGCTGCGACAGCGCTTTGAATACGGCATGTAGGTAACGCGCGAGGTGCCCCGGGGGACGGTGCAATAGTCGATGCTGACAGCCTCATCCGGGACAATCAGCGTAGGGGCGGTGCGGTGGTGTAGAGGGGGGATGAGAATGTCGACCGGGCTAAGAACTGGCGATGCGGGCTTGGAGGGGGGCGAGGGGGCCCATGCCGTCTTCATTCAGAACTATCCAAACGTCTATGTACAGAGGGGCGCCTTTATTATTCGTGGGGCCCAGTCATTTCTATTTGCAGTGGAAAGGAAAGAACGAAAAAGAAGAGTATGTGCGTGGGAATGAGAAATGCAAAGTGGGGGAGGAACACGTAAAGGCGCACCATATATATATAATGTACATTGTACATGCTTCCCATCCATTATGGAGTGCATACGCACGCTGTTGTGAAGATAGTACGTCGTGACTACTTTTGCATTTTTTATTTTTAAAGAGAGTAAAGACATTAGCATATACTGTGTTTGTGTGTGTGAGTATGACTGTACAGTTACAGCAGCACATCGGGCCATACATTGAGCGCATCCTCTCCCCTTCCCATCTTGCAGCGCCGGCCAGTGCATGAATCACCACCACCTTTATCAGTGTGGAGCCGAGTTGTCCACCAGGTACTGCAGACGTGCAGCGCGTAGCTCCTCGTCGAGTCTCCTGTTTTCATCAAAGATGGTGTGCAGTGATTCACTCGTGGAAAAGGCCCCATCGTTAGCAAGCAGCTTCTCGACGTGCTGGAGCTTGCATGGCGCGAAGGGCAACTCGGTGGACTGGCACACCTCCCGCACTGCACGCCCACTTGAGGGCGGGAAGAGTACAATGACGTCGCCCTCTGCTCCCATGCGGCCGGTACGCCCGGCGCAGTGCACAAAGTCCGTGGAGGGTGGACATGCACCGTACATGATCACGTGCGTGACACCGCTAACGTGGAGGCCACGACTCATCGCGAAGCTTGCTACTCCAATCAAGAGCGACCCATCATTCATCGCGGAGAGTGTGCTGTTGTTGCGCACATAGATATCGCCCTTCGTCCGCACCAATTGGTGAGGCCGAACACTGGTGGTGGACGTCTGGTGGCCGGAGCCAGAGTCACGTTTGCTCACCGCGGGCAGTGAGTGCAGGGGAGCCGCAAAGGTGCGTCGCACGTCATCCTCCCCACCGCGCAGGTACACGTCGGCCTCCGGCACTCGCGACTGCAACTCCTGTGTGAGCAAGTCGCATACCGACTCCACCTGATCGGCATCGGTGAACACCAGCACTCTTGGGCTCCTCACCTGACGGCAGATAAGGCGAAGCACCAACTCCAGTCCCACAGGCAGCGGGTACGTCCGTGAGGCGGAGAACATGTAGAACGAAAGGGTGGGGGGTATCGAGTACTCTACGAAGCTTGTGGTCAGCCGAACAGCCTTATCGTTGCGCGTCCACGTGTTCAGGGTCTGTGCGGTGATCCCGTCCACCGTGGCACTGGCGGCTACGAGTTGGGCGGGGACCTCCTCTCGGTTGCTGCGAAAGATGCGATCCACCAAATTTGTCCCAGTGATGCGCTGCCGCCCATAAATAATCTCTGAGGTGAGGATGAGGTCGGCCTCGTCCAGCACCACGCAGTCCACCTTCCGCCGTAGCTTCTCACCGATGATGTTTGGACTGAGACGATTGATGTCTGCGATTCGCTGCGGCGTGCCCACCAGGACGTGCGGCTGAATGTTGTGGAGCTTCGCTAGCTGTGCCTCCAGTGGGATGCTATCCACGGCGGCCTGCACGACCTGAGATGTGCACCCGCCGAAGTGCCGGAACCACTTATCGTACTGCAACGCCAGTTCCTCGGTAGGGACCAGCACAACAGTGTGCAGGCGATAGTTGAGGTTATCGCGAATAATGCGGTTCGCAATGGCCAGCGCAATGCCGAAGCTCTTACCCGTTCCCGTCTCCGAGTGGGCGATCACGTGCTTCCCCTTCAACATGAGGGGGATGAGGGCTCCTTGCAGCTCTGTTAGCCGAGAAATCTTGAGCCGCTTCAGCGCCAACACCAGAGGCACACAGAGCCCAGCGGCGCGCGGCTGTGTCTGTGCATAATAGAGCGGGTGCGCATCGTTCAGGTTGCCGATGTGATTCTCCGTCGATGCGAGCATTTGCGCTTCCCCAAGACGCAGCTGGATCATGTTGTGCCGCTGCTGCTGCCCATCGGTGTTGCCGCCGTTGGCTCCACCGTAGAAATAGCGCTGGGACACCGGTGCGTTTGCCGCTCGCCGAGCACCAGCGTCCTGCTGAAGGTACTTTTGTACCAGCGCGGCTGCAGACCCGCCTTGGGGAGCACGGACACCCGTCAGGTACTTCAGTCGCGAGGGCCTACCGCAGCGCAACATCCCTGTCTCCGTCACCCTTTTTTCACTATATATGAATGTATGCAGGTACACGTGTGCTGCACGCTCCCGGCCCACTTCCCTCACGTCTTCCTCTTCCTCTCAAGGGGCCTCCAGGGAATTATGGTGACAGGATAAAATTGTGGATGCGGCAAGCTTTTCACGAACAGGAGCTGCCCGCACCGCTCGCCCGCTGTTAACGCACTGCCTGTTCTCGTACTTTGTGTGGGGAAGAAAGAGTCAAAGAATAGGAAGAACATACACAAACGCACTGATCTTCTCGGTCAGTATTAAAGCCAGCAGGGATGCTCCACTGCTTTAAGAATCTCATGCACGCCCTTCACAGTTGGGGGTGATGGGGAGCAGAAACAAGAGGAAAAAATACAGCTTGGGTGTTCACGCAGCCAGTTCCACATGCACACACATACACACAAACTCTTTCCATGAACCGGCTCATCATTCAATCACCCTCACATATGGTTAGTGTCGTGCTCTCTCTTAGACGTTGAGGTGGGAAGAGCTAAGAATGGGGTTCATCCAAAGCCCATCCCCGAGGTGGTGCACGTTCTCGATGCAGGGTCCACTGTTCTTCTTGATGATATCATCAGAGGATAGCAGTGCTGTGCCTACCGCCACGGGGTGCTCCTTCCCCTCAATGTACACTGCAACTACATCCCCACTCTCCACGTCCGGCTCCACCTTCCCGCCCTCAGACGTGAGGCCCTGGCACATGACATTGGCTCCGGAGATAATATACTTGCAGCCGCCAACGTCGACCTGGTGGCCCTTCAGCATAAAGGGGTACTTTTGTAAGAGTTTCAGGTGCGGTATGTATGGGCCATCGTGGTGATTGAAAAAGAGTACCTCAGGCTGCGCACTCATCAGCGTGATGCAGTGCACCTGCCCCTGACAGCGGATAATGTAGATATCGCTCTTCTTTGGGAGGATATCCTCCCAGTACTCCTCCAGTTCAGGAAACTGGTCCTTGAGATCACTCCGCACCTCCATCTGCTCCTTACGACTGCTGCTGGCAATTTGTGCCACATTTTGCAGCGTAAACTTTTTGAAGAGATCTGCTGAAGTAGTCATTTGGTATGATAGTAACTGAGAGAAGGAGAACAGAAACCCCCCGAGGTAATGGCAATCAAGCAAAGATGCGCGCACATCAATGCAGAGCGGAGAGAAAGAAGAGGAGAGAGGAGATGCGTAATGCGTGACTGGAGGGCTATGATCGCGCCGTGGAAAATGGACTCGCTGATTAGCTTGAAGAGAGGATGTAGAAAAAGGTATTTCAAAAAAATAAAAAGAGACGAGAGACTACTGCAATAGGTGTCTGCTTCCCGTTGTCATTCCAATGTTGACCAGCCTTTACATCAATATCACTTCACACGACCCCCTCCCCTCCCTTCAGATTGGGCTACTCCGTCTTCTGAGCAGGAGCGCTGCTCTTCGCCTGCTCTTCTTCTTCTAAGAGCGCTTGCAGTTCTCGCTGTGTCTCCATCAACATAGCGGAGGACGCACGGATGCTGCCAGCGCCGGAAGAGGTCAAGGACGAGTGCAGACTCGGCAGCCCGGAGTGGGGTATCGGTGTCTGTGGAGTGCCATTGCAGATGTGCTTCGCTAGTGCATGAGCCACGACACTCTGCCTGCACTTCTGGCACCTCATCACGCGCAGCCCACATTTTTCCTCGTGCTCTCCAACCAACGACGCTGGCATGTGATGACGGCAATGCTTGCAGTTAGTCTCCGCCTCGTTGTCGCCCTGCGCGACTCGTGGCTGCAGCGGGTACACGGGGAGTGGGGAGCGGTACGGTGTGTCATTGATCGCAGAGGAGGCGACGAGAGAGGGTGTGTCCTGTGTGTGATTCCACATGGCCACACGCGACTGTGAGCTGTTCGCCGAGACCGTCGCGCGCACCGCAGCGCAGGCTGGCTGGTCCTCACTGTAGGCGTGGCGTCCACTGCTGACACCGGTGGAGAGGCTTCTGCTCCCACCCAGGACACTACTGGTGGTGCGCATCGGCCCCAGCACAGGAGCCACAGCTGCAGAGCCCTCTGAGACTGCTGCTGTGTCTGCGGCGTCGCCTGCCGGTGCTGGAGCGGCTGGAGAGATCGCCTTCGCTTCCTTCTCGTCCCCCCCCTTCGTTGGCGTCTTCAGCACTGTCACGTCGAATTCCGGCAGTGGCGTGCGCTGCTTCTTCCTCTTGCCAACAACTGAGACGTCGGAATTGGAGGCTGTGGTAAGCACAGAGAGGGAGCTGGTGGAGGCGAGGAGCGGCTTCTGCCGGAGTGTGGGAACGACTGTTTGCTGCTTGTGACCCTCAACGCCACTGCAGAGTGCAGGTTCACTACCCCCCAGACTCCGCTCATTGCCGTGGACCTCAGAGACTCCGGCTCCCACTGCTTCAGATGGCGATGGCGGTGGGGCGGGGCCGTCAGTGGGGCTGCGGGCGTCCCCCAACCGGGGCTCAGTCTCCATTGGGGTGCTGAGACTCCACGCTATCTGCGGAGGGGAGAAGGTGTCACTAGGGTTCTGCAGCAGTACCTGTGGCTTCGCAGGCAAAGATGGCCGCTCCTTCGGTGCTCCCAGTTTGGGCATCTTTACAGCAGCAAGTGGAGGTGTAGTCACAGGTGCCTGAAGGGAGGCGACCACACCCTGCACTTGCTGCTGGAGAGAGGCCTGCAGTTCCTCCAGGGCTTTCCTTTGACCGGCAGCGCTTTCCTCGTTGTGCTTCTGCCATTCAGCCCTTAGTGCCACCACTTGCCGCGCCACACCGCCGGTGCCATCGACCGCCCTCTGCGTTGCCTCGCGCAGCTGCTCCTGAAAATCATCGGCGAGTGCGTCCACGGAGGCAGCGACGGCCTTCAGGTCACGGGTGCGTGCGCCGGGGCTGGCAGGGGGTGGGGACGGCGGGAATCGGGTGACTTCGTTAGCGGCGCGCGCTGCCGCTGTAAACTGCACTACAGCGTCCATTGCGTCCGCGGCGAGGCTCCCCATGGAGGGTGCGGCGTCGTGGGCATCCGAGTCGGGTGAAGGGGAGGGAGCTGGGGCGTGGGTCAGTCCATCACCACCGCTGCGCTGCAGGAGGTACTTGCAGAGTGTGCGCCACTCCACCACCTCGCCATCGCGCTGAGGGCACTGCCGCTGCTTGACTTTGCGGGTTCTAAAGCACAGCGGGCAGCGTCTCTGCTGCCGCTCATCGCAGTGCCAGCGGACCCCTCCGGACGCTGTGATATACGGATCCGCCGGGGGCTCCAACCTCCGCTGCGATGGCGTTGGGCAGCCGGCAGCTAGAGCGACATAGCGCTCGTGCAAAGATGCTGC
>JAODGE020012623.1:0-11404 GCA_027574965.2 Ecitophya simulans | reverse complement strand
TGCGCTAAAGTCCTAAACTACAACTTAAACGAATATTGTCTAGAGGGCACTTCTATTTGTACGCAAGGTTCAACAGGTTGACAGCCAAACCGCTGTCCAATAGCGCTCTTACCTTGTGTAAGCGGCCGCTTTCTCACAGTGACCACGCACGTGGAGAGTAAAACCGGTGCCGATTGGACCGCTGAGTTGACCGCGCCACATTTATTAGTCGGTTTTTGTCTGGAATGCTACCGCCTTTGAATTTACGTTGCACTTCACTTTCCCAATCGCGCAGCGTGTTCGTATCCAACCGCCGAGCCGCCAACCAAACTAGAAGCTCGCCCCAACTATTGACGGAGCGCTTTAGACTGCGTAACGCGAATACGCTTGCATTTAACGCGATTAATAGTGCCCGTAACAAGCCTGGATTTTTTCCCCTGGCTGTAAGCAGGTCAAGAAGAGTGTCGACATGTGTTCTGACTAGAGATGCACCATTGTTGTAGCGTTCTAGCATAGTCTTTTACACGGTCATGTATTCTTTGTCCGAGACGCATATACCGGTATAAAAATTGTTGTACGTTGCCAAGGCTCTGGTCGTCGAAATGTCTCCATGAAATGAAGGCAATTTGAGCTCCGGGAGTTTAATTCTTCTAATTCCTGCCGTTGCGTTAGTTTGGAGATTGGCGCTGGGCACAGCGAGAGTGGAATCAATTACGCTTGCGGCCCAGATGCTGGCGATGTTTAGCTAGCTTAGAAATCGGTGGACCTCGTCCTCTATATCCATTTCTAAGTTGGCCAGTTTGCTTGTGATTTCCTCCGTCTCGATGTGCGCGTTGTTGAGTAGCATTACGAAAATTTTTAGCGAACCCACCAACACTGTCTTACCTTCATCGATCTCTACCTTTTCGGATTTCAGCGCAGCCAGGTTCTTGATTAGCCGTGTCTTCTTGTTTGTCAGCTTCTTTTGAATTGCAGCACTCACTGTTGAAGGATGATGAAGCTGACACACAATATCCACGGAATCTTGTCCGGTTTTTACTGTATCAACTTTTCACTAACGCTTTATTTACAGATGCTAAATCCGGTTTTTTCGAAGGACTAAAATGTTTACGCGTTCATAATTTTAATGACAAAAATGTTAGGTTAACTGCCACAACGATTTAGCCCCTCGTGACGTGCGATGGACAAAGAACGAGGGTGATGATGACGGTGACAAGAGAGGTCGAGGCGTAATAAAGCAACAATTTTCTTTAATTTTAACTTTTATTTAAAACAAAAGTCGGATGGTTAAAATTTACAATGTTCGTTTCGCGGTACAGTGAGGTCCAGGCGCTAATTAATTAAATAAAAACAAAGTTTTGTATTTTTTTTGTAAATTTTTATTTAAAATAAATAACAAGTCATATAGTTTGTAGATTTCAGTGTATACAAAAATCGAGGCGCGGTTGGGATCGCGCTTAAATACCCTCAAGCCCTCGAACTTCGTCCGTTGCTTTCCTGGTAGTGAGTGGGTGATGTTCGTTGCCTTTATTACAATTCTATTATAGAATTTAGTAAATATATTGATTAAATCGTAATGTACGTCGCTTCCAAAAGTTTTTTAATCATTATTATTCTATCGTGTCGAATCTATTGTGAAACGTCGTGTTGGTTGGGTTGCCTACGTTAAAACACCGTTTATTTCAAAACATTTTTATTTAGCCTAGAAAAGTATTTGGGAAATTGTATGGCAGAATCGCGAATAAAAATTTGCAATGCGGGTTTGAAATTTTAAAGAAAAAGTATTACAAACTAAACCTCGAATATAACAGTACACAATATTGATATAAGAACAGAAGAAGTTCGTTCTTCTTTCACGTGATCGTGGTCACTCCTCGTTTGCAACGGTGATTTGGATCGCTCAAATTTNCCCATACTTAAAAATGGGATACCTGAAATGAATCTAGCCCCGATCGAACCTGTGCACGTAAAATACATACAATTGGAAGTGCCGGAAATCAACGGTATTAATTTCAAGTTAAAACTAAATAATGTTATTTTGTATGGTTTGAGTCAAGGAAGACTTGACAATTGCAAAGGAAACATGACTGGCAATAATCTTCAAATGTCTCATAATATACACATTCCGGAAATTAGAATTCAATCAAACTACAAAGCCAACGCAAAGATTCTGATGATTCCCGTTGAGGCAGAGGGCTACCTTAATGTAACAATGAGTAAGTATCTTTTTTTGATGCATAAGTTTGGTGTATTTATTTCATAACTGTAATGGCCAGCTGGGGTACAACTATATTTCAAATGGAGTACGTTTATGTATATGAAGAATGGCAAGCAATATCTGAAACTCTCGACTGACCACACAGATCTGCAAGGAGAGGGACTTCAGATGCACTTAAGTAATATGTTTGGAAATAACACAAAGCTCAACGATAATATCAACGAAATCATTAACGCAAATATCGATCTGCTGTTCGATGAAACCAAACCAATTATTCTGGAAGCCGTCGCAAACTTTGCATCGAAACTGTGTAATGACTTTTATGAAACGTTTCCTTTTGACGTTGTGTTTCCCGAGAATTAAGCAGTAATTAAGTTTTTTCCTTGTTGCAACAATAACTACAAGTTTATTTAAATTTAGGGCCATTGAATTTTGTAAATTATTATGTTGGTAGATTTAAGTTTTCACCTCTGCGTGGGTGGTTTTAGAGCTAGCTGAAGAGCGTCGTAGGGGTTCGTCCTTGTCCTGCACGGGGTGCGACGCTAAGCAATAGTAGATACGCAATATGCGTTGGGATACAACAAAATATTCTTTTATAAACCATATATCCACAACTTTTGCTGGTGTTCCAGGTCTAAAAGCCTTAGGTTTGCTTCACAAAAAACGGATAACGTTTATGTCGCGGCCACCTAGAAGAGTCACATAGTTAGCACGTTTTGTTTAACAAAGATTTTGTTTTGTTTATAAAAATAATTGTTTATTATGAGCCATGCCGTCACGATCTGATACGTTTTTGATGCGTCCAGACGAGCGCAGGTGCAAGCGCACGTACAAGAAACGAGCGGATTCGGATCTTTACCGTATTCTTATCTGAGATAAATATTCAGGCACCATAAACTAGAGCAGTGACCCTCAATTTTTAATTATCCCATCCCATCCCATCCATCTCAGGTCAATCTTCGACAAACCGTAAAGCTCCCATTGGACGCACTAGTGCTTTCAGAGCCTTGCTGTTTGTAGTTTGTATTTGTATTATAATCTTCGTGAGTTATGTCACAAATTCGCCGATTAAAATTATTCCACTACGTCTAACAAGATGTGAGGGCGACCTCGGGGCAGATCTTGCTCATCCGTTACAATCTCTTAAACACAGGTTTCCATAATATTTTAGTTACATCGAAGAACACTATGTAGTTAATTATTATTAGAGTTCTCAGAGAAATATATTCACACACACAAGTATTAGGCGTTCTACACCTTACCAATTTTATACAAATTTAGCTAACCTCTATTCGTGTGGAATGGAAGATGCGGCATAATAATTAAGTTGTAACCTTATATAAAAACGGAATAAATTAATTGTTGTGTCATCGCCCATTTTCAGATAGTCTTCTTTTACATAATTAATATTAAAGAATACGTCTCAGTTGGAACTTTAATTCCTAATACGTACACATATATTTCTTGCAGTTTAAATTGCACCTTAACAAAATATTAAACAAAAACAATATGCATAATTAGAATTAAACTTTAACTGGGTCGCATTGTTAAATTATTGATAAAAATGGGTATTGGCAAACATATTTACATATTTTGTTTCTATTTCTATTTTTATTCAAAATACTATTCAAAATCAGAAAATAGGAAAGCTTACGAGTTAGTCTTATTTTATTGTTAGCAGTATGAACCAAAGTGTGTACCAGGTTAGTCTGTTAGTAAAAATGTCTTCACTGTTAGGCACAATCTTGTACATTTCGTATAATTATTGCAGTTTGATATACTCAGAATATTGCTCGACTGCTTCTATTCCCAATTAACTGCGCTCTATCCTATTAAAAAATTATATAAAATTTAATTCTTAGGGTACAAAACGTCAAAAGGAAATGTTCCATAAATGTCATTAGAAATTTTTGCAGTAACGTTGGCGACGGCTTCCATAATAACCGGCTTGAGTTCATCTCACAGAAGATCTGAATTCGCGTTGATAATTTCGTTGATATTATCGTTGAGCTCTGTGTTATTCCCAAACATATTACTCAAGCAAATCTCTTGTTTCTCTGCCTTCAGATCGGAGATTTTTACCAAGGCTTTCAAATATTCCTTGCCATTCTTCATATAGCCAGACGTGTTCAATTTGAAATATAATTCCCCCCCAGCTAAACATGAATGTTGTCAAATAAATACACCAAATGTATGCTTCAAAAACAGATACTTACAAGCCGTTATCGTTATGTCACCTTTTCCCACAACGCTAAACAGCAGAAACTTTGCGTTGGCTGTGTACTCCGCCTTAAACTCGACTTCCGGAATGTGCAATTTTGAAGACATTTGAAAATTATCGCCAGTCAAGTTTCCTTCGCAATTGTCTACTCTTCCCTGACTCAATCCATGCAGAGTAATATTAGTTAAATTTGCTTTGAAATGTATACTATTCGTTCCCGGCATTTCTAATCGTACGTATGCTACGTGCAAAGGTTCAATTGACATTATGTTCATTTCAGGTATTCCATTTTTAAGCATGGGTAATAACCTGTTAATATTATCACAGTGACACTGTATAGCCTGGGGATCATACCTCTTGCAAATGTTAACTTCTTTAACTAAAAATCGTCAAACGCAACAAATTAGTCATGTGATTATAGGGTTTTTTGAACGACTTGCTTATCTGCATCTTTACAGCCCCCGCGCTCATTGTCAATGACAGGCAAACGACAACAATGGCGCTTAACGTGACGAACTTCATGATGGAGAGGAGAGATTTGCACTAAGAACCAGGCGGAGCAATTCGAATATTTGTGGCGATTTGTGCGACATAAAAAGTCATTAAATACAACAAAGTACGTAATGGCCGATGCGGAACTCATTTACATAGTTGTTTTATGTATTAATCATACAGTACGACTGTTGGATCTTCTCAATATTGGTATTTAGTTATTTTTTGCCATTTAAATATTTATTATTTTTTTAACGCCAATATATTAGCGTTTATTAACATATCTATCAAAATGTATATTAATTGCATGTAAACTGGATTAAAAGGTACATGTTATAACTCAAGAGTAAATGTATACAATGTGTATTACATTCTTTCCTCTAATGTAATTGATGAAATGCTAAATGCGAACATAGATCTACTCTATGATGAAGTTAAATCAATTATTGTCGGAGTGTTGTTTTTAGAAGTTATTAACGACCTTTATTATACGTTTTCATTTGGCGCTTTATTTGCAAAAAATGAACCCTATGCATTTTCTGCATTCCTGTATATGTCAACACGCATGCGTTGCCGTCCTTATCTTGCTTGCTAAATTAAGTATGAGAGAAAATAATGTAATACACATTATTTTCATTTAAAGGACGCTAATATATTGTCGGTAGAATTATTATAAATATTTCAATGGCTAAAAATATCCAACAATAAGTATCTATAATGAGAAGAACTGTATGATTAAAACGTATGGCAACTATGTAAATTAGCGCCGCATCGTTCATTATGCACTTTGTGTTCTTTAATGACTTTTTATTTTACATGAATTGTCACTTCATTGTGCGCAAATATACATTAATCAAATCGACTCCAAATCTCTCCTCAAGTTCAGGGCCATTGTTGTCGTCTGTTTGTTGGTGATTATGAGCGCAGAGGCAATTAAGAAGCAGATAAACATGTCGTTCAAAAAAACGCAACAGTCACATGACTAATTTGATGCTTTTAACAATTTTATAGTTAAAGAAGTTACCATTAGCAAAAAGTATGATCCCCAGCTTTGAAAGAGTTACTGCGATAATATTAACACATTAACGCCCATGGCTAAAAATAGAATACCCGAAATAAACGTACTACCCCTTGAACTTGGAGCATGTACGACTGGAACTGCCGGGAACACACAGCGTTTATTTTCAGGCAGATTTAATTAATGGCATCAGCAAGGCAAATATAAAAAATTGCAAAGCTACTATGAGTGACTTAGGTTTTCAGTTGTATTCACATGTAAACATTCCGGAAATAAAGCTAAAGTCAAACTATAAAGGAAACGTAAAGATTTTGCTGATTACGACTGAAGCAACGGGTGATTTCAACGTAATAATGAGTATCTATTTTTGAAGTATAAATTTGAAGTATTTATTTGACAATATGTTCAGCTAGGGTAAAATTGTATTCTAAATTATACTCGACAGTCCATATGAAGAATGGCCAGAAATATCTGAAATTCTCGTCAGAGATCTTACAATTAGACTTGAAGATAGAAAAAAAAAAGAATTTACTCAAACAAAATATTTGAGAATAATAAAGAGTTGAACGACAATATTAACGAAATGATCAACGCAAATATATACCTACTGTTTGATGACATGAAACCAGTCATTAAAACAGCGCTCAGTAATGTTATAACGGGTCGTGATAACGATTTTTATGAAACAATTCCTTTTGATGTTGTGTTTCCTAAAAATTGAACAACAATTTAAGTTATAAAGCTTTGTTCGCACCTTGAAACTGCTTGTAGAAGATATTATAAGTTTTGAGAGAGGAACTTAATCCTCCATAATAAATGATAACTTTCCGCTCCATAACAAAATGCATTAATACGCAAAATTTATTTTGTAGCCCATGTTCCAACTTTTCAGTTTATAGTATAACGTATCGTAACTCAAGGTATACCTGTACGTTGCAAAGTTTTTTACATACAAATGCCACGTTATTTCAGAAATTATGACATAATAGAGACTAATAAATTGACCTCGTGGCATGCAATTTACGAAAGCAAGTTGTTGTTCATTCCATAGTCATAGTGTTTGCCATTGCATGTTAGAACTTACTTGGCAGTGCTGCTTGCGCACCTTTAAATACATCATGAAGCTTGCAAAATTAATTGCTATTGTTGTCGTCTGCCTGAATATCTATACTACAAAGGCTGTAAAAAAGCAGATAAGCAAGTCGCTTAAACATAGTAATTAACAACCACCTTACTAATTTGTTACTTTTGACAATTTTTCAGTTAAAGAAGTTAACATTTGCAAGAGGCACGATCCGCAGCTTGCACAGTGTGTGTGTGATAATGATAACAAGTTAATACCCATGCTTATAAATGGCATACCTGAAATGAATCTAGTTCCAATTGAACCTGTGCACGTAAAATACATACAATTGGAAGTGCCGGAAACCAATAGTATTCATTTCAAGTTAAAACTAAATAATGTTATTCTGTCTGGTTTGAGTCAAGGAAGAGTTGACAATTGCAAAGGAAACATGACTGGCAATAATCATCAAATGTCTCATAATTTACACATTCCGGAAATTAGAATTCAATCAAACTACGAAGCCAACGCAAAGATTCTGATGATTCCCGTTGAGGCAGAGGGCTACCTTAATATAACAATGAGTAAGTATCTATTTTTGAAGTATAAGTTTGGTGTATTTATTTCATAACTGTAATGGCCAGGTGGGGTAGAAGTATATTTAAAATTCAGTACGTCTGGCTATATGAAAAATGGCAAGCAATATCTGAAAGTCTCGACTGACCACACAGATCTGCAAGCAGAGAGACTTCAAATGCACTTAAGTAATATGTTTGGAAATAACACAAAACTCAACGATAATATCAACGAAATCATCAACGCGAATATCGATTTGCTGTTCGATGAAACCAAGCCGATTATTCTGGAAGCCATCGCAAACTTTACTTCGAAGCTTATTAATGACTTTTATGAAACGTTTCCTTTTGACGTTGTGTTTCCGGAGAATTAAGCAGTAATTAAGTTTTATACCTGTTGCGGCAATAACTACAAGTTAATTTAAATTTAAGGATATTAAGTTTTGTAAATTATTGTGTGGGTAGATTTAAGTTTTTACCGCTGCGTGAGTGGTTTTAATTCAGTATTTGGGCATCACCGTACCGTCACGGGCTACTGAAGAGCTGGCGTCGTAAGGGTGCGGCTTTTCAAACCATATATCAACAATTTTTGCTGGTGTTCCAGGTCTAAAAGCATGAGGTTTGCCTTAGAATAAGAAAAGATAACGTTTGTGTCACGGCCACCCAGAAGAGTCACATAGTTAACACGTTTTGTTTATCGTAGACGATAAACGTAGATTTTGTTTTGTTTAGAAACATTGTTTCCCAATCGTTCACTGCTGCCATGTTCTGATACGTGTTTGATAAGTCGGGACAAGCGCAGGTGTAAGCTGAAGTACCAACAACGAGCTGATGCGGGTGGATTGCTAGACTGAATTCCTACCTGAGATAAATATTTAAGCACCATAAACCAGTTAAAAAGAGCAATAACCCTCAATTAACATCTTATCCATAATAGGGTCAATTTTTGACTCTCATCGGGAGCGCTGGCGCTTTTGGAACCTTGTTGTTTGTAGTTTGTATTTATATTATAATCTTCGTGAGTTATGTCCACTGCAATTTAGTTACAACGAAGAACAAGATGCAGTTAATTATTATCAGAGTTATCAGAGGAATACATTCACACACACACAAGTATTAAGCGTTACACACTTTACCAATTTTATACAAGTTCACCCAACCTGTATTGGTGTGGGATGAAAGATGCCACATAACAATGAAGTTGTAACCTAATATAAAAACGGAATAAATCAATTCTTGTGTCATGGCCCATTTTCAGATAGTTTTCTTTTATTTAATTCCAAATCCGTACACATATATAGGTGAATTACACCTTAACAAAATATTGAACAAAAACAATGTGCGTAATCAGAAGTTTTAACTGAGTCGCACTGTTAAATTATTGATTAAAATAGGTAGTAGCAAACAAATCTACATATTTCGTTTCTAATTCTATTACTATTCAAAATACTATTTAAAATTAGAAAATTGCAAAGTTTACGAGTTAGTCTTATTTTGTGGTTAGTAATATGTTTACTAAGTTAGTATTAGCAGTTTTGACAATTTAGACAAAAATATGTTTACTGTTGGGCACAATCATGTACATTTCGTATAATTACCGCAGTTTAATATGTTCAGACTATTGCCTAACTGTTCCTATTACCAATTATCTGCGCTCTACCTTATTAAAAAAACACTTAATTTTTGGGATACAAAACGTCAAAAGGAAACGTTCCATAAACGTCATTAGAAAGTTTTACAGAAATGTTTGCGACGGCTTTCAAAACGATCGGCTTGAGTTCATCAAACAGAAGATCAACATTTGCGTTGACGATTTCGTTGATATTCTCATTGAGCTCCGTGTTATTCCCAAACATATTACTCAAGGAAATTTGTAGTTTTCCTGCCTTCAGATCGGGAATCTTTACCGAGGCTTTCAAATATTCCTTGCCATTCTTTATATAGCTAGACGTGTTTAATTTGAAATATAATTCCATGTCAGCTAAACATTAACGTTGTTGAATAAATACACCAAATGTATGCTTCAAAAACAGATACTTACTGCCCGTTATCTTTATGTCACCCTTTCCCTGAACGGCAAACAGCAGAAACTTTGCGTCGGTTGTGTAGTCCGCTTTAAGCTCGATTTTCGAACTGCGTAATTTAAAAAACATTTGATAATTATTGCCAGTCAAGTTCCCTTCGCAATTGTCTACTCTTCCCTGACTCAACCCATGCAGAGTAATATTAGTTACATTTGATTTGAAATGAATACTATTCGTTCCCGGCATTTCTAATCGTATGTATTCTATGTGCAGAGGTTCAATCGATATTAGGTTCATTTCAGGTATCCCATTTTTAAGCATGGGTAATAACCTGTTAACATTGTCACAGTGACACTGCACAACCTGCGGATCGTACCTCTTGCAAATGTTAACTTCTTTAACTGAAAATTGTCAAAAGCAAATAAATTAGTAATGTGATTATTGAGTTTTTTATATGACTTGCTTATCTGCATCTTTACAGCCCCCGCGTTCATTGTCAATGACAAGCAAACGACAACAATTGCGCTTAACGTGACGAACTTCATGATGTGAAGGAGAGGTTTGCACTAAAAACCAAGCGATGCAATTCGAATAATTGTAGCATATAGCGAATAATGCAGCGTATAAAGTCGTTAAATATGTTGTCATTAAGTACGTAATGGACAATGCGGCACTAATTTACATAAATGTTTTATGTATTAATCATACAGTACGACTGTTGGATCTTCTCAATATTGGTATTTAGTTATTTTTTGCCATTTAAATATTTATCATTTTTCTAACGTTAATATATCAGCACATATTAACCTATCTATCAAAACGTATATTAATTGCATGTAAATTGGATTAAAAGTTACATGTTATAACATTTAATCCAAAGTAAATAAAAACAATGTGTATTGTGTACATTACTTCCTCTAATGTAATTGACAATCAGTGTAAGTAACAACTCTATGATAGAGTCAAATCAATTATTTTGATTACTGCCGGAGTGTTGTTTTTAAAAGTTATTAACGAACTTTATTATACGTTTCCATTTGGTGCTTTATTTGTAAAACATTAACTGTATTCATTTGCTGCATTCTTGTAAATGTCAACGCGCATGCGTTGCCATCCTTATCTTGATTGCTAAATCAAGTATGAGAGAAAATAATGTAATACACATTATTTTCATTTACTACGGATTAGCAATATAGCAATCAGCTTAAATTTTAATTGATACGTTAAAGGACGCTAATATATTGTCGGTAGAATTATTATAAATATTTCAATGGCTAAAAATAATCAACAATATGCAGCAGTCAAACTGGGTGATTAAAACGTATGGCAACTATGTAAATTAGCGCCGCATCGTTCATTATGCACTTTATGTTCTTTAATGACTTTTCATTTACATGAATTGCCACTTCAGCGTGCGTGAATATAAGTTAATCGAATGGCACTGCCTAATTCTGACTCCAAATCTCTCCTCCACATCATGAAGTTCGTCACGTTAAGCGCCATTGTTGTCATCTGTTTGTCACTGGCAATGAGCGCGGCGGCTGTGAAGAAGCAGATAAGCAAGTAGTTCCAAAATGCCCAATAATCACATGTCTAATTTGTTGCGTTTGATCATTTTATAGTTGAAGAAGTTAACATTTGCAAGAGGTATGATCCCCAGCTTGTGAAATGTTACTGCGATAATCTTAACAGATTAACGCCCATGGCTAAAAATGGGATACCCGAAATGAACATACTCCCCATTGAACCTGTGTACTTGGAGCATACGCAACTGAAACTGCCGCAAACACCAAGCGTTTATTTTCAGGCGGATT
>JAODGE020012607.1:0-38668 GCA_027574965.2 Ecitophya simulans | reverse complement strand
GCCGCCGCCGCCGCCGTCGCCGTCGCCGGGTCGCGGGCCTCTCGAAATGATCAAAGCTAATGACGATGTACTAAAGCCGCACATAAAATATGATCGATATCGTAAAAGTATTTTACGACGCTCGAGGATATTCTATATAAAGATTGGCGCAAGATTGTTACAAATCGACGGGGCTTATTTCAAGTCTCGTCGCAAGAACGGTCTCGTTAATGCCGAGTGGCGAAATCACGTGGCAGGGATGACGAATACGAGGTAATTTTAGCGTCGATGAAAAGCCGGCGCTGTTCGCTCCATTTCAGAGAGATATCGAAGAACTGGAAATGAGTTCAATCACAACCCTGTAATATCAGCAATATACACTTTACTTGTGCACCAAAAACCAGCGAGCAGCGCGTAAAATGGCACTTTCTTGCGCAGCAACTTTTTTTCTCAGCGATCAGTTCCGAAAAGTGCACTTTTTTTCGTTGCGTGGCGCATGCGTATCGAGCCGCACACCGCATTAGTACATTTACATCGTTTAAAAGTTCGACTTTATTTATAGGAAATTAATCGAACTAAACGAATTTTTGTAATCAATTAATCCAATTCTAGTTTAATATTATTCTAATTACGTGAATTATTATTAATTTCACTGTAATTAACTTATTTAGTTAGTTATATAACTTAATTTCTCTGCAAATGATTTATCGAACAGGAATTAAAGGATTTAGAATTATGAATTTCGGTTAATAGTCAGAATATTTGGTGCTTTGTTTTTGAATCTATGTTTATGTAAGATAAGTAAGCACATATAACTATGTGTGTTGTCATTGGAATAAGAAAGAATGAATTGAAGAAATGAATTTAAGAAAAATATATATTTTTTAAATCTGGTGCCCATCCAAATTTTGGTTTATTTCAACAATATATTGAAGATAAATAAATAAAAGTTTGATTAATCGACAATTCGATTAAAGTCGATTAAACTATCAATCATTTTGTAAACGAATATGTTTACAGTTATTACCGTATTAATTGATTAATTGTTTAATCGATTATTTCAAGCTTTTTGCCATCCCTAAACTGAACACTGCAATGTTCTGCCTCCAAAGCTTTCCGTGCTACCACGCTCAGCTGGATAAGCGCTGCGCATGCGCTCTTTGGCCAGGACTCAACGAATTTAGGTCATTTCCGAGTTCGCGCGGCGATTTGCCAAAGGCGCTCTAGAAATGGCAGTTTTGTTCGAAAAGCAAATCGCCCCTATCTTAATCTGCTCCTCATGAAGTTCTCGGCTTAATTGCCTCCTTCAAATACAATTTCGCCAAGAACTTTAAGCTATAATGATCAAAATTCGATTTGCATAAAGACCAAATGTGTGAGACCAGTGTTATTGCCAGATAAGAAATCAGCACATCAAACTACACCAGAAGCGGTGGCGGATTTTAAAACAAAAATCGCCAACCGCATTTTCGTCGGAAAGTGTTATCTTTCCGTTCCGCGCCGTTTTATGATGTATTCCAGTCTAGACACTGAAATTTTACGTGCTTTTCACGCGTCAGAAATAAAATCTGTATGTACTTCGTAATGGCTATGATTATTTCAGTGGTTTCGTTTAGTTCGAATATTAAAACATGAAATATTTCAAACGCCACGCGCCGCCCGAAGATCATTAACAAACCATTCTAATGCAATATTCAGGTCTATCGATCCCATACAACTTTGGCAATCATGTGCGCAGAATGAAACGAACGCCGAAAATCGCGTGTTGGACGTTGGCCAGGTCATTACTAACCATCACGACCGCACATATTTGGAAAAAGTTCCATGTTCAGGAGTTGACACACCGACTATATTGACTGACTACACTGAAACGTGAGTGTAGTCGTTGATTGTTTTTGATTTGTATCGTTGTCTCATGAATGTGCATGCAACTTCAATGAAGCTAATCAACAACGAACACGCGAGAGACGCGAGATTTGTCGTCTAACATTAAAACGGTATACAATCTATGTAAACTGAAAAGATTCTCTAGGGTCTCGTGATGTGTAAAATGATAATAAGATAATGCGTTGGCTGGTAATGGTAACATCAAGTCCTGTCGAAAGAAAAAAGTTATAATAGATTACCGAGACTTCTGACCCATAAATTGCCAACAGTGGTTGGCTCACTCCAAACTTCCGAGCCGTTGTGTGCTTTTTCGCCTGGAACAGCTCCTGAGCAGCGCACTAATGTTAAGAAGAAATATTGCGCTGGAGAGCATTTCCATGTGTTCGCTGCACGGTCGAGTTCGTTTCAGCACGGATGCAGGTCGACAACCTACTCTTTGTCATGATCATTACTTCACGAATTCGATCAGACAATTCGTACGATTGATAAAACAACGGCGAGCCACATTTCATGTGCCATATATCGAAACCGTGCTCAAACGCGCAATAAATCGCTCGGACACGCGCCAAATGTTATTGGCAAAAATGTTTATGATGCCCCAACAATGAAAATTCAAACAAGCAAACAAAACACCAATGAATCGGGCCAGCAAACGAGGCAAAATAAATAAAACGCAAATTTAAAGCACGAAATCGCGATGCGTCAAATAATTGCACGACTGCCGTTATCTGGCATAATCCGTAAATAGTATAATTAAAAACGAAATTGATGCGCGCCCAAGCCGCGACGCGTGCGGACAACAAATATCTGAATTACGTATTGATCGAAAGTAATTGAAATTAAATATTCGCACCGAAACTGGCGGAAGTTACAAAACTAGACGAAATGACGCTTCCGACAGGTGTTTTGCCGGGACGCAATAAATCGACTCTTCGTTGACGCCCCGGCGTAATGTATTTCGCATCGGCGTTCAATTAAGTGCTAGCATCCGATGGGGGCGGCTAAACGTCGATCGCGCGAATAGAGCAGACGCCCATCGATCGAATTCCTTGCGCGATTGCGTCAACAGCCTTTTCTAGTTATCTAGTCGGCAATTGATGCAACACGCACTGGACCGGCTATTCAACGCTAGTTGTAAATAGCGACAGCCCCGCCACGCTTCAACCCACTTCAAATATTGGCTGTTAGGGCGGTGCTGAGCAGTCTTGGGCCCGATGTGAAGACAAATTGCGTTGTCCGACATGAAAAATTTGCTTTTAGATTTTCAAAGGTTCCGATTTTGGTTGTGCGTTGCGTGTTTGGAGAAATTAAATATTATATAGAGCATAGTAAATTCCGCGCAATTAATGAAAGATACAGGTTGCACCCTCGCAGATTTTTATCACTTGCTGCAACTCGGAACTGAGCTAAAGTAGGGATGTCGAAAATATATCAATATATCAATACGGGTACGACAATCTATTCATACCTAATTGTAAAGCAAAATGCGTCATCATACTGAAGCGCGCCAGTGTAAACAATTGCGGCAAATCGTGCTTAGTTTGCATTTTGTAATCACATTCGATGACTGTCAAAGTCAAAACCCACAGACATGGAATTTAACATAATATATTAAGATATTAATACGTCACTGTTGCGCACGTTGCTATTCATATGATTATCTCAACTCCAAAATTGGTTGGAAATTTATATATCTGACGTAAATATTTACTTAACAACGAATTATTAGCACCGCCACGCGTCGTCCGTGCGAAACAACGACTTTTCCGTACGCACGACCATCGTGAAAATGCGCGCACAGATCTGACGGCTATATTTTTTAACATAGACGAACGCTACCTGCAATCATAAATTAATTTGAACGCATCACCATCCGCAATGATCCGCAAGGCCGCGACGAAGACGCCCGGTTTAATCTAAACCGTGTCCGAGCGTGTTTCCATCCATCGCTGCGATGATTTTCATTTGTGCACCGCGCAATCGACCGTTTTGCAACGGTTGTTCGAAATTCGCGCGCGCACGCCGTGCGGCGATTAAACGGGCGCGCCGCGAAGAAGAAACCAAGGTAATTACCATTTCAATTCGTCAAATTAAAGTTGGCGCGTCGAAGGCGCGCGCGATTTTATCGCCGTTAAAAGCGGCGCCGTTTTAATGCGCGATCTCGAGACGCTTTCGGTGGCGATTATTTATTGTCTCGCGGCGCTGTAATAACTTCGCTCTGTTATTCGTTCCCCGGAGACAAGCGCCGCAATTAAAACTGGCGTTCGGCACCTTTTCCTCGCCGTATTTTTTCGCCAACTTTTATTCCGGCGCCAAGGTCCTCGGCAGATTTCATTAACCGTTAAATGGAGAGACATTCGTTAATCATTCTGTTGCGCTAAGTGATAAGTAATTAGCTATAAACTAAACTGAATTCGAACAAGTGAACTCTATCAATCCAAAGCTCGTTTTCTTCTCATTCGTCAACATTCGTGACACTCAGCGAGGAGTATGCCAAAGTTGATTACGTCGCGTCTCTAATTGATAGGACAAAAAACGCGGACAGTGACACAAGAATTTGCTCCGTGGACAACAAAACGCTCATTACTTATTACTCAAGCCATATTTGCGCTAATTTCGGCCGGCAAACTTGACTGGAATAAGCGAATCTTTAATGCGAAAGTCAATTAGGCAAATGACCAATAGCTCGCCGCCGATTTAACGACCGTTTAGAGCGCTGAGTAAATTCAGTTAGGGGAAAATATTTTTGTTTGCACCGAGAATGCGGCGGCCGCGCGGCCGGGCGTTGAACGAGACCGGGAGCGATGATTTATGCCGAACTTTTGCAGATAAACACGCCGCGCCGTCTCGGGCAGCCGGCGCGAGAGAGACGGCGAACGTCGGCGGACGGCTTCGACGACGATCTCCGGCGCGCGGAGATGCGCTCGGCAATGATGAATTATTCAGTTGCGGCGACTCGCGCCGTGACTCGCGCGATTCGCTAATGGCCAAATGGGCAACTACCTCGTCCTGCGGTTGTACGTCGCGGCGAAACACCCTCAGACGCCCGCCGCCGTCGCCGCCGCCGCCCGCGGTGGCGTAGCGCGCTAATTACAGGAGCGTTGTTTTACGCGATCTATTTCGTTACGCGTCGCTTTGAATCTGTTCGTGCATTTTTCGGTCGCGACACGTGGCCGAGTCGTCCGGGGCGGTCGGTTTTAGAAATTCATGTCGAACAGCGGCCGTTTCCCGCTACGGATTAATGCGCCGCCGGGTTCTATTAATAGAATAATTAAGCGGGCTTAAAACCGCGCGCGGTCGGGGTTGGACGGTGGACGACGGGCCCCGCTCTGACCGCTCCGCTCGGCGGCGCGCGAGAAGATCGAAAGTTTTTCGTGAATACTTTCTGACGCGCAAATTTACGAAGCGCCCATCGAACGATTCAATTTGTCCCCGAAATTTGTCCCCGAGCATGTTCCTACGGTTGACGGCGATTGCGAAACTTTCGGCGTACTTGCGCCGCGAAGCACTCGGGGCGGATCAGAAGCGCATTGTCGCGCCGGTTGTAAAATGCGTGTATATCTAACAATAAGCCACGACAACTCAAAATAGCGAAACATTTGAAATAATTAATTAATAGCAACTGTGATAATAAATCGTTTACCAAATTATTGGTTGTTTAATCGATTAATTCGCTTAATCGATTTTTTGATTAATCCAACCTTTTTTTATTTATCTTCCAAATATTGTTTAACATTTTCAATGTTTAAATTTATACGTTATAATTAATAACTAATTAATGGATCATTTCCGGTGGGCGTCGGGTTTTTTATGTTGTTTTTTCTTTCATTACTTCATTCTCTCTTATTTCTGCAAATACCATATATAATGCACAATGCCACCATACATGGGAAAGCAGTATAAGTGCTTACTTATCGTGCATAAATATCGATTCCAAGACGAAACATCAAACATCAAACATCAAATCTCTTAATTTCCGTAATTACAATTAAAGTAATAACAATTCACGTAATTCGAAAAATATTAATCTTGCATTCGATCAATTTCGATTACAAGAATGATCGAATTCTAGTTTGATTAATTTCTAGTAACAAAATAATCGAACTTTTAATCGACGCTAAACCAAAACTAATCGATGAATTCGATTAATCGATTGGTTTTTGCCATTCGAAACGAGACCACATTCGGCACAGTTATTCGGTGTGTCAGTCGTCGTCGGTCGGCCGTTTTTTTTTTGCCCAACGACGAAGCCACGCGGCGCGCGTAATTCTGTCGGCCGGAGCCGACGGCGGCGCGGCGGTCGCGAAGGGTGTCGCTATATCGATTCGATTGTGCCGCGCGCGTCCGGACGTCGAGCGGCGGCGAAGCACTCAAAGTATTTAAACTTCGCGCACGTCGCTGCGCCGTTCTCGGCGAATTTGTATCGCGTCGCGCGACGCGTTCCGCGGAGGATTCGTAATTCGGCGAATTGCGAGCGCGCGGAACTTCGCGCCGGCCTAATAAAATCCACGCGCGACGCCGACTGCCGGACGGCTTAGCAAACATCGCGCCCGATCGGCAACATGCGGCGCCGCGACGTCGCCCCGCCAGCGTTTCGGTTTCGCGTGCAAATTTGATTAATTATTCCATTAATGCGGTGACGCGCGCGCAACGGCTGTTTGTTCGGCGGACCTGCGTCGCGGCGACGAACGGCGCAACACTAACGGCCGCACGTTATGGCAATATTTGCGCCGGAAAATGTTACACGCCGCGTCGGTCCATTTCGTAAATTGACTGTTGCGGACATTCGCGTGCCGAACGCGAGAAAAGCGGCGACGGTTTGACGCGTTTCACGCCGAATCTGCATGGGAAACGGCACGGAAAGATGGTTGTGTCGTGCTTTCGGTAATGGTCAGAAATTAATTAATTAAATTATGCATGTGACTTATCAAAGAAGCGCTCTCCTCGACCTGCTCGTGACGCTCGCGCGAACTGGCAAGACTGAAAGATTTTCCGGACACTCGGGCCACACATCGGACACAATCCCCGAGTGACTTTATTGATATTGCAACGTCGCTGCACTCGAAGGAATCCGCCAATAACGACGAATATTGAACAGTTCCGAACGCGCAAAGCTTTCGCGAGTCTCGACAATGTTGCGACTCGATTTTTCCGCCCGTTCCCAAGTTGTTATTCGTAGGCACTCGTCGTGAATCAGAATTTACAAAAAAGAAACACTTTCGATAAATGTACGTCCTCGGTTTACTTATTGTTAGCTGCACGGTGCTAGACATGAAAGCAAGTAGCGCAAACTTTCAATTAGAAAAGTTCCCCACTCAAGTTATCACCGACAGAAAATATTTAATGCGAAAAGTTGGTTTAATAATGATATTTCGAGGATCGGCCGCAGGTATCCATCAATTCGTAGAAGCTGTCGGTGGTAGTGATCGCAACAAACGCGCCACAAATAGCTTCGACGTTTCAAGTAATGAGTTCGGATATTATTTCGCCGCCAGAACTTTTTGCTGCAACCTTGCTTAACTTTTGTCGCGCGACGTTTCGAAATTCGAACGCAAAAATATGTGTGAAACCATCGGACTTCGATAAACAATAAAAGTTCAATACGAAAGTTTCATATTTCGCCAGATGTTCCGCGCGCTTCGAGCTTGCGGCATGTACTAGACTCTTTTTTTTCTACTTGTGCATCAAAAAAAGGCTTTTTTCGTCGGCGAGCAGTGCGTAAAATGACACTGCTTTTTTTTCACTGCTACTACGTCATTGCGTGGCGCATGCGCATCGAGCGGCAGCGAGCGCAAAGCGTGCTAGCTTCATTACTTCGTTTCGTATGAATGACGTATTTAGTACATATAATTGTTATTGATTTGCAGTCGAAGAAATAACGTCGTTTGCAACACGCACGGGAAGAGTTTTTATGCCCCCCTATACGCGCTAGTTGCAAAACTGCTATGATATAAATGAAACAAAGTTCGAACAAAAATATATACAGACCGTTTAAACTCCGAAACGGCTGGACCGATGCGGCTGGACCGATGCGGACGGTGTTTTTGCCAAAATGTTCGACCTAATGCGGATAGTGTCTAAGCGCAAAGAAAATTTCGAGAATTCCGATGGGAAAACTAGGAACTTGAAAAGTATGAAGAACTCCTATGGGAGTTGAGACAGAACGAGAAATTTCGAAAGTTAAGAGAATATGTATTTCTTTGTCAACGGCGATAGATAGTTTTTGAAGCGGATACTATAAGTCCGTGGAACGAAAATGGTTGATATCATGGTGTATGGCAATTATCAGCTATTCGGACAAGGTATTTACCGGTTATATCAACCAGGGCGCAGTTCGCGTGGTGCAACAATAAATCGCCGATGTTTGCGACAGAATTTGGTACGAGTAGGCCGGAAGGTTGAAACGAGAACTGTCGAATTGGTAAATCCTTTGGAGTGGAGTACGACAGAAATCTATAGCGTCATAATAGGAATTGTTGGTATTATAGTTTTTGGCACGGGCACAAGAAACATAATTTATAATAATAATAATTCAAATTCAACTACTTCGATGCGGCAAAACGTTCCGTTTCACTCCGTCTTAGATTGATTTTGTCGAAAACCTGTGCTTTCGCATAAACACTAACGGTGGACAGTTTCTGAATAAGAAATGAAGCAGCCATACATTCGCAAAAAATGTTAATTTTGTCAAAAATCAAAGCTTTTCCATTGATTTTAGAAAGCCAAATAAAAACAAAATTATTCCAACCACGGTGCATAAATGAAACGGGAGACACTTGAAATTGCCATTCGAAATGCAACTTTCACGGCGCTTTTGTTGAATTGCCGCTGAATAGCGAAAAGCGGCTCAAAATCTACGCGGCTTAGCCCGATCGCTGGCCACTAAGTACACTTGCATTTCGGCACGGAGGGTCGCACCGACAGGATAGTAACAAACTGCCCAATTGGTCGACACAGTCAAATAACCCAAATCGACTGCGCGAAAAACACTGACGTGTTCGGCAACTTTTACTTAAGGATTCTCAAGCAGCGCACCAAAAAACACATTTTTCATGTTGGACAGTGTCATTTTTATAATAATTATTTTATTATTACTTTTTTTATAAAAAAGCTGTATGTCTCTAAGAACTAAATGAAATTCAGAGTACTTCGTCCACAGGTGAAAAGGTTTGGTCAAAATAGGACATGGGGCAACATAATACTGACACGTACGCCTGAAAATAATCGATGTTGCCATTTTCACGCCTCCATTGTGACAATAAAGTGATGGTTTTCATTGTTTGTGCCCACGCCATGCAAGAATACTCGGCGAAAACACAAATGTAAAAAAAGGCGCAAAAAGCGAAGATATATCCAATGAATTCAATCGCCACCGGACAGACACAACGCGAAACGACGTCAGGACCGACTGCAATATGCGCGTTGTTATTGCAAGCAATAAAGGCGCCTTTCGAAACGGCGGCCAAATAAATCATCGCGATACTTCGGAGCCCGCGCGCGGCAATCGCGAACGGCCGAAGCTTCGGCATTCAAATCGTGCCCGTCGTTCTACTACCCATCAACAAAAGTGCGTGACTGCCGCCGCCCCCGAATCCCCGAGCAGGTCCCCTCGTTTGATGTCGAATCAAAATTAACTGCTTCAAGGCGATTCGCCCTTCTGCGCGGCGAGAAGTAGATTCAAACGCGTTCGCTGCTTGCTTGCGATTCAGCGATAATAATCCCGAATTACAAAATGCGCCAGTTTTCGCCGCTGCGACGAAATGAAAACACGAACGCCGCACGAATCGTCGTAATCCCTCCGTGTATAAATTATTAACAGACGCCCCGTCGTCTGCGAGTTTGAACGTAGGCGTGTGTAAATGATTTTTTAATAATTGCTCCTCACGCGCGATTGAAAAACGCGCGCGCGCAATAATTAACATCCTTCGCAAGTTATTTGCGCTTTTATTATTTACGCCCGCCGCATTAATAATGCATCGCGTTCGCTCGTGCGTTCGTGCCGCGCGAAATGTTCATTGCAGCTTGCGCGCGCTTTGTCGCCCATTCAAATGTGGCGCTTAGGAAATTTCGACGCGCCGCTTTACAGCTTGCGCCAGTTCATTCTCCGCCGTCGCCGTCCCCCCCCCCCGCCCCCTTCTCGATGTGTGGCGCACGCGTGCCGTGCATAATGCGACGGGAAGGGCATTGCGCACGAGTGCCGCGACTTTTGCGACGGAAAATGCCGTCGAGAGTAAAGTTACACGTCGTCGCCACCTCGCCTCGGATGACCGAGCGTACGAGCGAAAATCGGCGACATGTCCTTTGATTTGACCGAAATGAATTTCGTAACGTAAAAACCACGTTTAGCAGCAATCGATTTCGAATTGCTTTCGAGAAGAAGGAGCGTTCGCAAGCGAAATACCCAAACGCGTCACGTAATGAAATTGCCGAGGCGTCGGGCGGCCAGCATGCATGAGTTCAATCCGAACGCCGAGATTGCGCCAAATTGCAATTACGAGTTAATTAACGAGCCATAAATAAAGCAGGGCGCGAATTTCCAGCGCGCAAGCGCCGAGCGGCCGACGTCCAACTGACCTACCTTTGTTCTTCAGCCGCGCATAAATGATATGTTAATGAGCGAACGTTCCCCCTCGTTCTCGAAAGCGCACCGAACGGCGCCGCCGACGCGGACCTTCGGTCGTCATCGAAGTGGCTGCCGGACACTTTCCGCGCGCCGGTCGCGCGTCGCATAAATCTCCTTAATTAGCCCGGTGAGGCATTGCGCGCGTGCATTATTCCCAATCCCCTTGTTAAGCCGCGCCCGGCGAGCGGAGCAACAGTTGCCGGCGGCCCCGCCGCCCCAGTCACCCAGTCGCCCAGTCGCGAGCGACGCGCGCGGCCCCGAGGAGTTGCAACAAGTTGCCCACTTAGGCGCCGCCAGCCGGCCGGAGCCCTTCGCGGCCCTGCCCGTCGCGAAGGGGCGTCTAGCGCGATATTTCGGAACTTCCCGTCGGATATCCACACATCTCTGGCAGCGTGCTCCGAACTCTAAGCCGCGCGATCTTGATTAATGCGCCTCGCACCGTTTTGCAAACGCCGGGCGACGTTAAACCGTAGCGACGTCGTCCGAACGATATTCTTGCATCGCATCAACGAACGAATTAATTACGAAAAATTCGCGCGCAGCGCGCAACGTTATTATGATAAGGTTCGTGCATTATCTCGTCGTCCTTGCGAACGTAATTGAATTTCTAGTTAGCGTTGTCCGCCAAACCACGTACCTGTGTGTGAATAATTTGCGTTCGCCGCTGGTCGCCAACGCGCTGCCTGACGACTTTCCACCCTCGGCGCGCAAATTTAGGCTGGAACGATGCGTGCGCGTTTTTTTTCCGTCCCAAACGAGTATCTGAAATATGCGCTCGTAAATTATGCCTGCGAGATGGCGTAAACGAAAATGCGGGTTAATAATAAACGCGCGACGCAATAATTGACTCGAATCTCGATGCGACACGCGCAGTTTTGTTTGCGCCGCAATCGAGGACGGCGATCGCGCAAGGTTCAACGTCCTCTTTAAATAAAGTGTCTCGCCAGGCAGCCAGCCAGCGACGCAGCCGGCCAGGCGGCGGCTGCGGCGGCGGCGAGAACCGACTCGACAGCTACGCGATGCACTCGGGTGCACTTTCGACTCCGCACGCACGTATGAATTCGCTGAATTATCGCACGCCCCGATTGCGCGCCCGCAATCAACCATCGGTGTTTTTCGTGACACTTACTGGCATGCAAGACTGCGAGCGACTAATTTTTAGTGCGGCGAAATGATACAACGCAGAAGAAAAATCGTGCGGATGAAGTTTCGTACCTAATTTCGAGCGAGGTGCATTGCGAGCGAACGAGAGTGCGTTGCAGGGGACGCGAGCGCGAACGCGGGAGCGGCGGGTTCGTTGACACGGCGCGCAGCGCGACGAGACTGGCGGCTGAAGCGGCGGCGGCGGCCACCGACGGCAGCGCAGACGATCGGCGGACTGGCATGCGCTTCTTGTCGCTCCCCCGCCTCGGCGGGCGCGCCGGGTTCGCGCACTGGATGTGCACTAGCGCCCGCGTGCGCCCGGTCGCACGCCGCCGCCGCCCGTACGCTGCCAGCAGCTGGGGCGCGCATGACCGCCGCGGCCTCGCGAAAGGTGAGGCGCACATCGGCGCCGGCCTCCTCCTAAGAGGCGCGCACGCGACTGTACACACACGCCGCCTCCGCCTGCCCGCGGGCGCTGGCTGCGGCGGGCGGCCGCCGCTCAGTAGGTTAACACCCCGGACGCAACCGGATGAAGCCAAGCAGGTGCACACCGCTGCCCCCCAACAATGCACAACATGCCTGGACATATTGTCAGCGCGCAACTTCCCAACTCGACGTCCGACATTCAACGTGCGCGCACCGTGCTTATTAATTAATCCGCCGGCCAACTTCTGGAATACGTTCATGCGTGATAAAAATCAACTCGTGCAATGTGCGCCGTGGAAGCATAACGCGAACATTGGGCACATTCGACTGAAAATATCTCCGCTCGGCGCTCCCCAGGCCGCCCCACATCGTTGTTGTGCAAATTCGCAGAAATACGTTTCGAAACACGCCCGAGCGCAAATACATCAACTCTGGCAAATTTGTTATCGCCACCCTCAGGCAGCCGAAAACTATGCGAGCGAGCCCGCCGCGCCATAAACGCGATAAATCACGGTCAATATGAAAAATCCACGCCGGCCGCGGCGGCGCGCTCGCATAAAAGTCGCCGCCGCGCCTCGACACCTCGCCGAAACGCATAAAACGCGCTCGGACGCGCCGCCGCCGCAAGTGGCGCAAACACAGTTCGGGCGCTCGTCCCGGTAATGTGCAAATTGCTTGGCTTGTTTGCATGCCGAGGCTCGCATTTATTACGGCGGCTTAAATTTCCGTTCAGTTGGTCTCCGCATTCGGCAGTTGCACAGTGCGGAAGTTGGTGTCGACTCGAACGCCAGCATAAATACAGAGAACCAGGGAACGCGAGAGCGTCGCCGTCGCGCAATGTCATGTTTGATTACAAAATATATTTGTATATAAAAAACGCGCGCATACAACGTGCGGTAAAAACGGTAAAACTCGCGGTCCTAAACTAAGCATGTCCATGCACCCGGAAGCGATAGATGCATGTGAACTTCGGATGCCCATGATTCGAATAGACGTAGAGATCGACCAGCCGGAAGGGGACGTTCATCACCTTAACGGAAAATGTTTGCAGAACGTTCATCCTCCCAACGGCGTACGTGTACTGTCCCAAGAAGTAAGCCTCGGCATGATCCCCCGTCAGACCCTGCAAATGAGAGCAGCAAGTGTTCAAGTTTCACGAGACTAAACTGTAATCCGCAGTCGCATGAAGCTCATTAGCCCTACGCAACCTGCCCTAAAATTCCAAACAATACTATAATTTTTCGTTCCAAATCTACTTGTAAACTATGGGCGTCGTAAACCCAAAAGATTTAATCTGCTTGTTTGCTACTCACGTAGACGGCGAACTCTTTCGGGGCGCTGGTGATGTCGCTGACGATCTTGTGGGAAACGTGTTCGAGAGTCACGGCCGTGATGTAAACAGACGCGGAAAGACGAATGCGAACGTGGCCGGAGCTGCCGGCGAACGCGAAGCATTCGCCGGGCTGGGTTCCCGGGCGAAGCATGACTTCCGGATGGTTGTAGGGCGAGGTGTCAATGGATCCCAGGAAAGGCATGGACCATGACCTCTTAAGCGGATAGGTGTTCTCGGATTCAACAATCCTTCCGCCGGCCGATTCCAACGCGTAATCTTACAGGAAAAACTTTTGTTACAGTCCGATACTACGTTAACTAATGTGTGTGGAAGATAATACAACAATTTGCTTCCTTGCTTGCTTGGATTTCCTCATCTCGATTTATTGTGTAGCAACGAAAAATGGCGACAATAAGGTATCTTATATAACTTATCACTACACCCAACATGCATGGTAAGAGCTTCGCCCACATTCATATAGTACGAAAAAGACGAATGAATGAAGGACATGGACGATTCAAAAGAATAGCTTTAAAGTTTAAAATAAAAAAATTTACGAATATATAATCATTTTTTTAACATTCTGATTTGGTGCAGAGCTAAAAGTTATGTATAGTCACGGTAAGAGCAAATTATATTCTGGTCAAGATGCATTCACCTGCTTTGGCGTAAAAGTAATCTCAAATTTTACATTCTGTAAAGCAAGTTGAGTGATTGAGTGCTGAACGAGAGGTGGTTAAATAGCGAATAAATCGCTTGCCCTGCAATATATCCTGTCAATGCGTTTAATACATTTATAATCAGCAGGATCAACAACATTTTCTCCGGTCTAGTCCTCAAAAAGAAGATTTACAAATTCTCATTTTACTCATAGCAAATTCAGTAGTAGAGTTTGAGTGATTTGCAAGCAGAGCTATAAAAGAGGTTGCTTCGCAATATCCTTGTGTCAAATATGTAAAACAATTAAAGCCACACTTCGAGGAGGATGTTTTGCATAATAATTCTTTGTTTGTGTTGTTAGGGTTTCTTTGCCCTCGGGTGCCCCATTTCCACCGGAACGTTCTGGTGGAGATGGGTAATGGGTAATATTACTAAATTACACTCACCAACTAGAGCCGTTTTGTCCGCATCGTACTTGTTTATAGCGCCCTGAATCATTTTCTCCACTTCCAACTTCATTTTCCTGCCCTCGCCGGTGAAACTAAACTCGCAAAAAAGGCACAATTCAGATTTGAGACTTAATACGACGCAAATGGCAATTTGATTACTCCCTGATGATCAGTTCGAGCTTGTTCAGCACATCGAGCGATTTGTCCGAGAGATACTCAATTTTGATCCTTGCTAGCTCCAGTTCGATATTCAAACGCTCGATACTCTTCTCCGTCCGTTCTTCGGCCGATGACAAATAGTACACACGTTGGACAACTAACAAACACACGCCGATAACAACGCCAACAGAAAAACAATGCGTCCTGCGGAACTTACTTAAGCCAAGCGCTAGGACGAAGAACGCACAGATGAATATGGCGGCTGTAATCACTGGACCTGTAAGAGAACAATTTATTTGTGATGGGAATTCGAGGTGTTTTTTTTTGCACTTTTCGTGTTTACTGTTTTCTGATAGAATGAAACTAAAAATTTGCCACATTAACTAATTGTAAAACAATAATCGGAATATTACAATGTATATTTAAAGAAATTTTTATATTGAGAAGGGACACAATCATTTGTGTTTATTAACGTATTCAAACTTTTAATCAGTAATGGAAATTTCAGTTCCGTTCGAATAGTTCTTATACATGAATTAGTTCAATATGAATTCTGTTTTATCTCCATAGTTTAGTGAATTTCAGTCTTCAGTATATAATGAAAAGTGACTAACCAAAGAAGATCTCAGCCGATCAAGCTAACCGCGCTGATATTTGCACAATTTTTCTTGATCATTGATTCATTTGTTGCTTCTTTTGCTTAATGCGGTGTATTACTGACAATGAATCACTTTCACTGTCCAGTACATCGTGACATCAGAACAATCTCCTTAATTATTAAAAACAATAGTTTTACAAACATGACGACCGAGTCTGGCAAACTAATGCAAGAAGGACTTCAGTTGCCCAAAACAGAGAACTGTACTTCCTAGTTCCTTGCACTGAACTAGTTCATTCACGAACTACGCGTAACGTGTAAGCGCAACTCATGCATATCATAAAATTTGACTGATATATCGAAGAGAGACTTAGACTTACGTAGGTTCTCGTGTTCAGGCACAGGATCCTGATTAATATTCTCCACGACTGTAATAAAGCACACGCACCCATTGCCCGCGATGGTAAAACGTGACAAAATCAAAATATATACATAATACTACCATCGGATGGTGCCTTAGTCACTCTCGTCACCTTCGTCACCCTCACAATCATCATTCTTGCCAAATGAACGATCCAAAAACAAAATCGCACTTCGAACCGACCGCACAGTTCAAACTTGAAACTGTTGTCCGTTTATCGCGTTTGCAATCACAGGTTATGTCTGTCGACTATAGACAACTTCTTTTGCGTCGATTTTGAAATTCAAAATAGACCGATCGCCGATTGAATGGCGCACAATAATGTGCGCACTGTAAATGCACAATAATAAATGTTATACCTGTTACTTCTTTAAGATCCAAATCTAGGCGGAGCATCTCCGCCAAGCCTGCGGTCGCGCCGCTTAAAGCCAATACGCGTTTGCACGTAATCTGCGGACGCTTCGCATTTCTTCTCGTTGCAGGAAGCATTTTCACGACGAAACACCGCGAATAGCGTATCAATGCTTCTTGTAATCGACGACTGTGTCACGAACGCACGTCATCTCAATTCAGGAATTATCGTGTTTGGCCAATATCATTACCTAGGAACGGAGCGTGTCGTCAACGTTGTTTTTTTCCAGCAAAACAAGTTTTGCGAACTAAACAAAACTCGTGCCACTCGCAAGCCGATATTTTATGACTCCGCCCCTAATGTCCCGACGCATGATCCAAGCGCACGTTCCTAATCCGAGGATTAGTGGCCCACGACGCGCGATTTATGAACGGTGGAGATCATAAAACAAACGAATTCGCAGAAACGTTGCCTTCTAATAGCGCCGAGAGACTCTTTAAACGAACCATCAGGTATAGAGATTAGACTTCGGCGGACGTCGGCGCAATAAGCAAACATTCTTCCCATGTTATGATCATATTAGACCCTGGTGCGCAGGTTCGGGGGGGTACGAGTTGCTCAGTAAATTCGAATAAAGCGACGATCTGCGCACCGGCAAGGTCAGTCCATCCTATCTCCCGATTGCGAGAAGTTTCGTGCGCGCAGCGCGACCAAGAACGTCGAACAACAACAGCGCACCAACGAAAATGTCCGTGTTCGATCCCGTCGTCGACGACACCGTCGCGTCCTGGGTGCTGGCGTACTTCGTCGACAGTGATCCGGGCAAAGAGTTCGAGATACTCGCGCGCACTCGCGTCAGCCTGCCGGAGGACGTGCCCCTCTTGCCGAAACTCAAGGTGAAGGTCTTCTACGGCAAAGCCAAGATCGAGGCGTACGTCGTGTGCGAATCCAGTAAGCTATCTTTATTTGCGCCCGATTGGAGTGGTTTGAGTGCAGCGTTGTTCGAAAATTTCGTTCCAGCTAATTACCATTATCTGCAAAGCAACATGAAGCAGTTGACGGCCGACTTCACCGAAGATATGATCAGATCAAACCTGTCGCGGTACAAGACGGAGCCGTGGGAGCACCGTATGCTCGATGCTCCGATGTTGGCCGGCAACGCATTAGACGCGAACGAGATCACCGCCCTGCGCAAGCGCTACGACTTGCTGAGGACGAAAGTCAACGATTTGTACGGTGTCCAAAGAGAGATGTGGTCCACAATCAAGGTATTAATGGAACGCATCGAGCACCTCACCGATAGATCGGAAAAAACCGTTCAGGACGTCCCCACAGCCGCGTCCGCGACGCGCAAACGACGCGCGCCACCGGAATACGAAGAACACATCGAAGAGAGGGCCGGAATGGTAAGTGATGCTCTTAGTCAATTCGAAATTTCCACCAAACTGCCATCGTCGCCAGGTGCATTTCGGAACCAACGGCACCATGATACCCAAGCCGGTGTTCGACTCCATCAACTGGAGCAGTTGCTCGGTGGCGACGCGCAAGCTGCTCGTGGCTGTCTTCAGCCGAGACGTCCTCGCGACGCACAGCCTCACCGGCAAGGCGAGTCCGGCCTTCCTGAACGCCGGCAAAGTCGTCAAGGAGCAGCTGGACCCGCTCAAAACCGCCGACATCATCGAAATCGTCGCGGGTCGTTGCAACGTCCCCGCCTCCGTCGTTCGCGGCACCATCACGACCAAGTGCGCCGACGAGAACAAGATGTGCAAGAAGCGCATGCTGAGAGTCAAGACGGAATGGTAACTCCCGACCGACTACACCGCCTTCTCGCGACACCCGTTTACCACACATCTACCTTATTAGTTTCTAAGTTATTAGTAATTTTATCACATGACTCTATATGACTTTATGTAACGAAACGCTTTAACGATAGCAAACAAGCCAAGAAACGTATGTGCAGTCTTACTTATTAATTAGCATTAGTTGTGCGGTTGAGTGCTTTCTCGAATAACGCGCTCGATTATTCATCTCATCGAATATTGATAGTAGCTATTCGTATTATAATCACAGACGCGATAACGATTGATTTTGATAAATAAACACGCTTATTCAACCGCAATTAATTTTATTAGTTTCCCCTCCGGACTGATCGACCCATTCGTCGGATTCGCTGCAATTTGGTATGGAGAATTTTTTCTGGTCTCAACGGTATCGGTCCTGTCGCTTCAATGATTGCTCAACAACTCATTGCGCAGCCTCTTCGAGTACCACTGCGAGATCGCCAGAGATGCCACCTTGATGATCAGCTGCAATCGTAGCACTGTCACGAAGAGATAGCAGATCATCGCCGCCAGCAGCATGCTGCCCTTCCGAACTTGGAAGAACACATGGTACATCTTCAGGAGGTCTTGGTACTGCAAGGTGTAGCACTGGTAGATCGACAGCCACACCCACGGCACGACCAGTGGCCAAATACTCTGCGCAACGATCACATTGAGCGGGTGAGTGCCGGCCGGGCGCCCGACGCAACGGCGGTACTTACGTCGCGGAGTCCCTTCGCAAGGAGCAGCGTGCAACCGAGAGCGAGCACGACGTGCTGCGCGGGTATGACGACGGTGAATCCTGTTGGGTGATCAAACGAAAAATGCTACAGCTCTCTGCTGCCGGGCGCCGAGCGTGTTCACCTGTGTGTTCCTTGTTGAACGCCACGTTGATGGCCACGAGTATCGTACCAATGACCCACATGAACTTGGGCATTCCGTGCATGGCGATCCGCGGTGGCACCAAGTAGTGGAGGTCTGCATCGTCGCCGGGTTTGTTTGGGTAAGCGCAGCTCACGGTACTCATGTTGATGTTGACTTTCAGAGAAGCTTTTTGTGATCGAAAATTTTTCAAATGTTAGCGGACAGATGGACCCCGGGTTTCTACGCGTGCAAACCACACAATGCAAAAGATCTAATGACTGGCGTTGATTGTCGGATTCCATGACATTCGAACGTGTGCGCGAAAACAAATTATGGCAACAGCGTAGCAACAGCGAAAGCTGTGCATTATTGAAAAGAATTACGCTTATCGAAAGGTCTTGACGACGCCGCGCTGATGCTAATATCTAGTTCCAAGTCGGCGGCTACGAAATAACGAGCACACACATGCGAACCTATTAGACATGTACTAACTTTGCGTTTATTTGGTCACGACGTGGTTTCGAACAATTATTTACAGAGAATCAAATGTGCCACTGTTCAACATGTTGATCCTTCATTCTAATCAACAGGGCTGCCATGTAACACAGCCAGGTTACCAGCAATGCGAGGTCCATGTCGACGTCGAGAAGAGTGCAATGGATGCCATCGTTTTCCTCGTCTTCGCAGGACGACGTCGTGCACTCGAACGCAGCGACGAGCAAGAAGGGAATCAACACCGTCCAGCACCTCTAGACTCGACAAACAGCGACACTATTAAATGCGAACACAACTCGGCGAGCGGCGCGTACCTTGCGCAGGTGGCTGTTCATGAAAATCGTCAGTGTGATGAGAAGCAGGTTTATGGGCGTGCCAACTGTCAAGTCTGTAATTCGAAGAAGTTTGCTAGACAACGCATCAATGATCAGTTCACGCATCACGTCAATCGCAACAGCATCCGTCAATCGCGGCTCCTCCAAATTTGAAGGTAAGGCGCTCACATGTTAGTCCTTCGCTGACGCTGGTGTTCGTGATCAATTCAATAAACCCGAGAAACCACATGATCCCGTTTATCCCGTGCATTATGTAAAAACACAACGGAATGTTGAGCGGCCGCAGTGCTTCGGGCGGTGCTTGGTCAACGTATGCCGCAGGTTCCACCATCATGGCTAGCTCGCGTCGTGCGGGCTGCACGAAGTCATCGAAACGGGGATGGCACATTTTCACGATGCGAATCGTCAAATCCGACAATTTTGACTTGCATATGGTCTGAATTCGAAATGACGCGTTCGGTTTCTGCTCGCCCGGTTGTTCGGTAACCACAGTTACCCGTTAATTCAGCGCACGTGTATATTTTACAGTCTTATGCGACGCCACCTTTCTAAGCAATGTCGTTTCGAAGTGCAGCCAAATACAACTGGTACCACTGCCCGTGCGACCATGAGCTCTCAACGTTCATCGAAGATTTCTGCCATTCGGGCGTTTTACGTTACTCGGAAGCGTACGCGATCATCCTCGGTTTAATTGGCGCTGTAAGTATTCACTACGTGCATTAATCTATTAGGACACGTGTGCGTTTAGGTGATGTGCGCGCACGACATTAAGAAGATCATCGAAGTGGGATGCAATCTTCCGTGTCATTTGCACAGAGTCCGAAAGTTGATTTGGGCCTCCTTGACGAACCATCAATACAGAGACATTAAATTGGTAGCAACGACGTTCTCGTTCGCCTATTACCTCCTCCTCGTCCTGGGAGCCCTCATCGTGAGTGAATCTGACATACGTGCATACGTATTTCATGTGTGCATTTGATTAAAGGGCACCGAAGTATTCCTAATACCATGGTTGATCTTCGACGGATTTTATATCATGTTCGAGTTCACGTCGACGATGGTCTCCATCATCCAAGGGGACCACGCCATAAACAAACCAAAACACTTCTTAATCAGCATGTTCATGATCTACAACTGGCTGGCAATATTCTGCGCCTCTTTGAACATGCGCGGGGCTTGTAGACGCTAGACAGTCGCGCACGCCATTAATTTGAGGTTCGTCAGAAATATTGCTGCACAAGACGACGCCGTCGACACACCTACCTTGAATGAAAGCTATAAATGTATCTATTCGCCGACTACCATGTTCGCATCACACTGACTTCCACCGATATGTGGATACATAAATGGATAATCAAATTGGTCAAAGCAAGAAGCAATTTACTTCAAACACTTGCCACATCGGTATCTTTAAAGATACTCTTGCAAAGAGTAATAAAATGTTTTGATTGCTTTATAGTCCAAGATTTCGTGACGGAAAGACTTGCCTAAGATGCCTGCATAAGAGTTGAAAATGTTGACTTCTTACTGCCAGATACGGATCATCGTGATAACCCTCCACCTGACGTACCTCTGAAACTAGACTTATAACTAAATTTATAATTTAATAATGTTTTTTTCAGATCTTATTATTGTTAAGGGACAACATGGACAACATGAACATCTAGTCAACAAATATTTCGGAGGATTTTTTTGAAGATTTAACGCTATTCGGCTAAATAAACGTTAAATAAAAACACTCAACAATCTGCTAAAATGGAGTTTGTCGGGTGTAGGGTTTGAATCTACCCTCTTCCTCGGGACTGGGCCTGGGCCTGCCACGGCCTTGGACGTCATATTGTTGGTCATAGCTACCCGAGTAGGTCAAGTTAGACCTATCCGACGATTATCAAATGCTAAAAAAACTATATAGCAATCTCCATTCATGAAAAGTGGTGGCATAGTATGCAGAGGCGTACAACTGCAATTCGCGCGATCCTTGAAGGCCTGTTCGCGTAAAACAAAGGTACGACGACGACAGGAGTTATCAAGATGACATGCCCGGCAATAAATTTGTGAGATCGAACACGATCCAGACCTGGGTGTCAGGAAATTTCTATACGTCCACGAAGCGTGGTCGCATATTGACCACGAATTGTCAGTTACAAATCACATCCGCGTGTCATAAATTAAACACATTCGCAACGCACACGATCTACACATTCGACAACCCTTTCGAAACCTGCCAAGAATGTTTAAGAAATTGTTTCCGATCATCGACATCCTCATCTCGTCATGCCTCTTTTCCAGCACGGGCAAATTCGCCGTGAGTGCAACGAAAATCATCTCAGCTGCGGAACAGCGCAACACCCTCTCGTTGTTGCAGAGCAATGAATACTTCTTCTGCTTTTGGATAATCGGCGGCGCAATAAACCTCCTCTCCGACATCATCACCTTCTCCGTGGCGTTCATCGTCGGCGACCAGCGCCAATGCACGCTCGCGCGCGTCGTCCTCTTGGCGGTAAAGATCTACTGCTGGATATGTGTGTGCTGCGCCGTCTACCGAGGGGAGAAGATCATGAAAACGTGACTGCACAAATTTGTACAAAAAAAATTGCCCAATGAAGTGATTAAATGCGTTTACAACCAGCAGGCGTGTCGGTCAAAGACAGACGTTCGACGTGCGAATCATGTTGAGTTATTTATATTTGTTCATTTCATATATAATAATTAATCATATATTAATTAATATATACAGAGATAGACGGAAAATGTAAGTAATATATGCTATAATGGGTATTGCGCTGTGCATTATCAAAAAATAATGAGCCAATGTGTACAAACTATTTGCATCTGCGTCTGGATATCGTCCTCGGGTTTTCTCGTATTTTATTCATCGTTTTATGCGTAAATGTTAAAGTCGCCCAAAAAGCGTTCGGCTAAAAATATAGATCATCGACTTATTTCACTTATTTCACAATATCTCCCTGTAAGGAGTGCGCGCGCACCCCCAAAGCAGGATTCGAGCACTTCATGCGTGTTCATTTAGTATTACAACGAATATATCACAACTCAAATAATAATCAACTTGCAGAGCGTTTCATCGTCTCCGTCGTACTGCGTATTAACTTGTTTAGTTTTTTTTTGTTGCAAAAATGTGCTTTTGCTCCGTATCCTCGCGTACCCCTTAATATCGAACGAAGGCGACTACGTTTTATAACGTTTGCAATTGAAGCTATGACTAATGCTACATCATGGGCAGATGGGTACATCCAAGAAAGGCGCGGACGACTCTGAACCACAGAGCCACGCGTTTCCGGCAATAATTGTTTGCTTTGCAACTGTGTTTTTCATTAAATACCGAATAAATTACATAAATATAATGTCTATCGAGTACAGCGTAGACGCTAGAGTAGATTATTCCATCACTATAATCGTTAAGATTGAAGAGCAATTCTTATTTTTTGTGTGTGTTGATAAACGACTTAGAATTAACAGTTTCATTTCTTTCGTCTCGTTCGAGCGCACAAGCGTCCTTCGGCCAATCAATCCAAGTTACGATTGTTCCAACAGTTTATTCACTCGCAGGCAGCGCGTTACTTTCGCATCTTCGTCGCAATTGGCAAATACATACATTGAAGCGTTTAGATTATGTTCTAGTTTGAGTCCGTGGGGACGTTAGCAACGCTCGTTATCTTACTTAAAAACGTAATTAATAAATATGACAGTGCAGAACTAATCGAAGAACACATGGGCGAACAAAGAAAATGAACTGTTTATTTGTTGCAGATGAGTGATGACAAGAGAGTTGTGAGATTCGCTCGGAACTCGGCGAGAAAACGCATTCGAATCGACTCTAATCGTTAAGCTTAAGACTTTTTTTTTGGATGGGAGCGTTCGGTCAACATCAAGCAAGCATCGACGATAGATAATTCGTACGAACCTAATTGAGGATTTCTACTCGTGACGCGTGAGTCACTCGTCGGTTTTTTACCCTCTCTCTAATATCTACATTGCGATCAACCTTAGCGTTGTTGTGTTGACACCCGGCGAGCTATCGTGATGAATAAGTAACAATCGTTCACATCATTACGCAAAATTTCCGCGACTCTCATGTGAAATATAATTAACGGTGTTGTTAGCACAACACACCACAAAACTACCGCATCGATCGTTACAAATTCATGCGCTGATTATCAAAGTTATCCGTCGCGCCGTCCACTCGTCTCCACAATTGATTTACTTATCATTTAAAATGTTTTATAATCAATTACTCTAAATATATAAATAAGTATATTATCCTCTTAACATTTTATAGTGTAATCTTGATTCGTACATCACTGCGCCGATCCGAGCAGTCCTCGCGCCGCCGCCATGGATCACGCATCATGCGAAGAAAAATATGCCACCCACGCATTCGGATCGTGCCCGCTTCGCGTCGCAACCAGCACGGCATCGGCATTACAATATCGTCCACCCCTTGGCCTTCGGCCCGCGTCCTCTGGCTTCGCGTCGTAGCGACGCGCGCATCGCAATTGAGACTCGACACAACGGCGAATGGTTCTGATATTTATAACGAGCAATAAATAGATAGACATATGTACATGACGTAAATAAAAAATAATAATTTGCAGAAACAGTCGTCGGCGCGAGGCGCTCGACTCTGTGTGTGTAAACGAAACTTTTGTTGCTGGGCAAACCGATGATGCGTGAATGAACGTTCTCTAGAAGCTGATGTGAAAGGACTTCGATCTTCCGACGTGCTCCTCGAAGGGTCCGTCGCCGTTTTCATTAAATGCGCTCCGCGTCGCGCTCGTCTTCTCTCTTGTCCTTCCGCTTAGCTTCGCCGCGAGCTCAGCAAATTACTTAGAATAAAATATATTACAATGTTTGCACATTTTTCTCTCTCTCTATGCGCAGCGTGTGTTGAAGAACCGCGCGTGTTAAGGTACGGGTACTTCAAGGCGTCATTCGTATCGTGGCGTGTGTTCGTCGCGCGAGGTGTGAAATCGTCATGTCTTCGGTGTTGTTTATCGTGTGGAGGGTGGTGGTGGTGGTGTTAATTATTAATAATTAGCTACATCTTTTTCTCCGACGATCTTGTGTGAATCGTCCTCTGCCTCTCTCTCGTCATCGCCCTTTTTCCAATTTTCGCTTTTAAAGTAACTTCCAATATTTTCAAGAAACAAAATTCAAATATGCAACTGTCTGTAGATGTGTGTGGGTGTGTGTTTTTTTACGCTTAATTTTTGTTTGGCGACGCAAACGTGTTTTCTTCAAAGGGCGGCCGCGGGGCGAACTTAGCGGCACTCCCAAACCTTCACCGTCTGATCCACGCTGCCCGAGATCACGTACGGGTGGGATTTGTGGAAATCTGCAGGGGGGGAAGAGAGAAAACGCACATTAGTCATTCGCGTGTGAGTGCGCGGTGCGCGGAGACGTACCGACAGACGTGCAAAAATGTTTATGAGCCTCGAGGGTCTTCATGCAGCGCTTGTGGGTGAGGTCCCAGACGCGGAGCGTCTTATCGTCGCCGGCCGACACGAGGAATTTTCCGCCCGGGTGAAACACGCAGCCTCGCACCCAGTTGTCGTGCCCGGTCAGCGTTATCAAGCACACGCCGGCGATCACGTCCCATATTCTGAATAAATATCCGATCAGCGTCGGGCATGTGCGGTATGCGCGAGAGGACACCTACCTAATGTGTCTGTCCCGCGATCCCGACGCCAGGAACGGGCCCAAATGCTCGCCCTTGCGATTATCGGCCCCGGCGCCCTCGTTGATCGCCGAGCTAGTGACGGCCGGCGCCCAAGCGACGCACTCCACGACGTGATCGTGTCCGCGCAACTCCTGTCGGCACTCCTTGTTCGCCACCATCCAGACGCGCACGGTGTGATCGTTGGAGCAGCTCGCGAGCATGGTGCCGTCGGCGGACGCTCTCACCATCCGCACCTGGGCACAGCAATGCGCAACGATGAATTTCGTCACGAGTCCGGCCACCACCCGGACGCGGGCGCTTACCCATTCGCGATGACCGCTGAATGTCTTCACGCAGTATCCGTTCGCCACCTCCCACATCTTGATCGTGCGATCGCGGCTGGCGGAGACGACGAAGTCGCCCGCCGGCAGGAACGCGACGCTGGAGACGTTGTGCTCGTGACCGAGCATGGTCTTCATGCATTCGAAGGTGTGGAAATCCCAGAGCTTCACGGACATGTCCGCGCTGCACGAGGCCAGCACTTTGCCGGCGGCGTCGAACGCGATGTCTTGGATGGAGTCGGTGTGGCCCTTGAGCGTGCGCTCGTACTCGCCCGCCTCGAAGTCCCACACTTTGATGGTGGCGTCCTCGCTGGCGGACACCATCAGGTTGAAAACCGGGTGGAAGATCACGCGCGTCACGGGCGCCCTGTGGCCTAGACATAACGGCACACATTACTCCATGAGACATGCTTTCATTCAAGTGTTTTTTAGAAATGTGTTGATCAGCTCAAGTCCTTTCGTTTAACTATTCCACTCGTTTCAGTTAGTCCAATTTGTCCTACCAAATACACTCTCGAAATGTATTCAAGAACGCTGTCCTTTGTTAAGCAATTTTAAAGTCTCCGAAGCAATTTTAAAACCAATTCACATTCGCAAGTTTGTTAGGTTATTAAAGATTTTTAATAATCTTTCTAGTACCAAAATCAACCATCAAACATAACTAAACCACTATTTACTTAAAAAAACATTGTGAAGTGAGTTCCATGTTCTGTATTTTCATTGGTTGAGGGATATCATTAATAAATTAATTCAAAATACCGATTTTCGCCCTCAAATGAGGCCAACGTTAATTAATCGACTGAAAGGCCATTTATGTACCCATTATTAATGAACCTGTATAAACCAACTCTAATTTAACAAAGTTACTCGAATTGCTTGTTTCATTTGCCCAACATATAATGCAGTATGGGAAGTATATCACACAAACAAACAGCACTGCTTATCAATAATAAATAATTGTTTTAAAGTAAAACATGCATGACTTAGCAGACAATATTTTGATGTTGACGACAATGTTTGACTGGTCGTGCATAAATATATTGATTCATGAAAATTTCACGCAAGAAACGAAAAACCGTCGAAGAAAAAGACCGCGTGTAATTTGTTGGCCCGCTTGAGACTACCGCCGCCAGAATGGTAAGATCGAAATCCTTACCGGCAAGACTATGCTTCTCCGGCGGACGCGGAATCCACTCGCTGGGATTGCGCTTGCCACGCGTGGGCGCGCCGTCGATGAACTCCTTCTCGGCCTCGCTGAGCTTCGACTCCAGGTCCATCACCTTCTTCTGCAGCCGCAACACCGACGTCCACTTCTTCTCGAGCAGTCCGGCGAACTTGCGCTCGACGTCGCCGGGCATGTCCGCCTCCTTCTTGAACGCCTCCAGCGCGTCCATGTAGCCATTGGTGCTCAGATAATCAGCGATCGCCTTGTTACTGCAACGCGAGCAATCACACGTCGTTTCACAAAACGCTCGCGCCGACGGAAACAATCGCGAGATTATCGTAATTGTCGCCGGCAAACATGAGCGTAACGCGCAAAACGACAAGTCGTCTTGATCGTTAACAACGCGCGCGCATGTTGTCGAGTCAAGGACGAATCATCGACGTGCGATCGAACGCATGATTTCCGTCAACACTTTTGCGCCAATGTGCACGTTCCGTTGGTGCGTGGCATTAAACTTATAGCGTTTACCGATTGTTTGATGCATTACATCATCGGGACAAAGTGTTTGTAGACGAGCGTTTTGCACGCCGCGCACGTGTCTCTCCAAACATTGATGAATCATGCCCAATGATCCTCGAGCGCAGTGACGAATTTAATGAATCGCCAAGGCGACGATGTTTGGAGAGGTACAGCGAGATAGGTAATCAAATTTTGTGTACTCACAGCTCTTCCCGCTGGCGTTGCGACAGCACCATTTTCATGATCAGGTTTCAGGGTACCTGCTCCCTCAGTGAAATATTAGCGGACACCAGCCGGGGACCAATGTACAGGGAATTTTCGCCTGCAGCTAAAATCGCATTACCTACAACACAAGGACGCACACGGCGACTTTTAGACACGGTCCGTCGGGAGCAATGAGGAAGACCAGCTTGCTTGCGCGAATAAAAACGACGAAAAAAAAAATCAATAAAATCAATTAATCACACGCAAATCGTCGTCGCTCGCGCGTCGGGTTTGTTTTGCCCTTTCGGTGGGTGCACAGCGGTAGCGAGCTGTACGAATTCGTGCGCGACGAAAAATGCGAATTTGATCTTGACGCGCGCGATAGGTGATTCGAATCGGCGCCGTATGGCCGGCTAGCTGGAGTCGCCGGACGCGCACCACCACCTAGGGTAACTTTGGGTGAAATAATCAATATGAGAGCGCGGCGCGGGCGGCCATTTTGCGTTTCGCCTACGTGCGCCAACGTCAGGCGGAACTCGAGACATGCGAGAATAATTATATGGCGCGTCGCGCTCCGAGCGTCTGGATGATTCTCTGCGTACTTACACGGCGTGCGGGAGGGCGGCGCACGCTTCGAAGGGACGCTGGCGGAAATCCACGGCCGCTGGAAGGCTGGAAACGCACGTTCGTCGAGGACACGCACGGACCTGGCGTATACACGGACAGAATTCGCGAAAACTGACTGACGACGCGCAATGAAAACAAACGGTGATCGAACTGACGCCAGGGGGCGCTACGGTTTTATCGCCTACTTTTCCTGGAGAATATTTACGTACAAATTCGAATAAACAGTGTATTATACGCATAACAACAAATAGTAATTTAAAAAATATTAAAAAACTAATTATCCTTTAAAAAACATGTTATAATGGTTATTTTTGTGTTTGGTAAATGTTTAAAACACGCTGTATGTAAAGACATGGTTAATTCTTATCCCGACAGAGGTCGCTGGTCTAGCCAAGTTCAAACTTCTAGGGGAATAAGTCTATAACGTTCGAGGTTTTATGCAAATATGATTAAATAAAAGAAAATTACAAATAATTTAATCATAATTAATATTATAGTATAAAATATATAAAATACATGATAGTGCACAAAAACATTTTTCGATGAAAACGTTCTGGTGACTTTTCAAGTTAGATTCCCCTAGGCCAACTTTATTAGTTTATTACTGTCAAGTGTCGTCGTCGTGTTTTGGTGCGTTATTCACGTTATTCAACAATCAATAAACGCAGACATCGTATAGTTTGTACTTATGTTGTAATCGCACAATATTTTATAGAAACATTGATAATTTCGATGGTGAAATGTTCCAAAACGGCGTATGCATTATCAAACTGGTTCAAAGGTGTTTGACATTTCGATACGCTTAGACAATTTAAACGTAGGTTACGAGTCAAGGTGACGGGAAAAATTGCAGTCGCCAGAGGACGCTTTTTCATGCGCCGAAAACGCGCATAATTCCCCTTCCACGTTACATTGTTTGCGAGCGCCACTCGGATCGTGACGATTCTGCGACAGCGAGTTTCGCCCGCCAGCATTTCACCCATCACCGCCATAAGACGCCATAGTTCTATGTTACCTGGCGTAAGCGTAACTAGCGTAACCTCGGCGAACAGCGTTAAGCACCTAGCCATACGGCACGGGAAGCGACGCCAAGTAAGTGCGATTTGCTAGTTTCACGACGCGTTTGCCAGGATGATTGCGGAACGTTTGCGCTGTTCGCACCGCGTTATTGCACGTCCGACTGGCGATGTCACGCCGTGAACCGAGGGAAATGTGAACGAACCGGGTTGCTTCGACAGATCGCAAACTCCCGCCGGGGCGGCCGGAGGCGGTCGTGACGACGCATCGACCATCACGCACCCGCCCGACGTGAACGATGTCTGTGCACTACAAGTTCAAGAGCGCGCTCGAATACGACACGGTCACTTTCGACGGGCTGCACATCTCCGTGAAGGACCTCAAGCACGCGATCATCCAGCAGAAGCGCATCGGCAAACATGCAGACTTCGACCTGCAGGTTACGAATGCCCAGACCAAGGAAGGTACGTGTTTGACTCCGCGCATGGACGTGTAACTATAGCAGATGAGTAACCACTTCTCGTTTGTTTTGCTTAGTCTACGAAGACGAGCAGGCACTGATCCCGAAGAACACCTCCCTGCTGATTGCCCGAGTGCCCTCGACGGCGCCGTCCAAGTCGAAGAACTGGGAGGGCTACAATCACGACAATGCGTTGGTCACGCGCAAGGACGACGGCGGGCCGATCTGCAAGGCGATGGACCTGTCGACGCTGGACGTGTCCGAGAATGATAAAATTCTTGCAATGATGAGTCAAAGCACCCAAGACTATGATCCCAGCAAGTAAGAACTCACACATTTACCGTACACACTAATTACCAAAGCCAACCGCACACGATTCACACGACTGACGGCGGCATGCTACCAACGATAGGTCAGTTACGGCTACGGCGACGGGTTGATTTCGTTCTTGTTAGTTTGGCAATAACATTGGTAGTAGACTGTCCGCGAAACCGATTTACACGATCACTGAATCAGGTTATAATAATAACAAGTATATTTAGCACATGGATGGCTAGGCCATCGACCATTAGTCCTTCAGCCGATCAGGTTATATTTTATTGGATTTGCAATAATATTGGCGTTGAGTCATTACTATTGTTGATATTTAATTGGATTAACTGTAATATTGAGAATTGTCAACGAAACCGGTGTCAAGTTAATATTATTTATACTATATTGGATTGACTAATTCCGACTCAACTTACTGTAGTTAATAATTCAATAATATTGACGTTGAACTATTACTATTGTTAACATTTGATTGTATAGACAGTAATATTGCTGGGGAATGGTCAAGATAGTTGGTATTAAATGAATATTGTTTAAATTTTACTAGATTGATAATAATTGTTATTGTTTCATTGCATTGACAATAATACTAATTGGAAAGTGGCCAAATGTATTATGTATTATTTGAGTCATTACTATTGTTACTATTTGGTTGGATTGACAGTAATATTGCTGAACAAGGTCGCTATTATATTAATATTGTTTACATTATGTAAGATTGACAACAGTATTGACGTTCAGCCATTACAATTGCGAACATTTAATTGAAAGGGCAGTAACCGTACAACCGTAATTGAGAGTATCGAATCGTAAAAATTGACTAAGCCGGTGCTGAGTTGACGTATTATTGGCAATAATATTGACCTTGAATCAATACTATTGTTAAACCAAATTATTGTTTCGATTGACAGTTATACTAAGAATTGGTGTTCAACAATTTAGTCGATATCATTGACTTCATTATAGTTTAGCGCAATTTATAGTTCGCCAGCAGCTACGAGTACTGTCTCTGGATTAACAATAATATTGATCGGGCATCGTCGAACAACGTCCCGATTTTGTCACGTTGTACAATAATATTGATTCGTTATAGTCACGCTTAACAATAATGTTCAACAATTTAGTCATATTTATTCACCTTGCCACGCAAGAAATCTGCCTATCTAATCAATAACTATTGTCAATATTTGATTGGGGTAGCAGCAATAAATATACCGATAATACACGATGTCGGTAATTTAGTATCCACCTTAATTTTATTTGAATCCATTTACGCGCGATAATACTATCAATAATCGAATCTTTATTTATCAGAAAAACACAGAGATTCTTCATAATTTTACATTAATTTTATGAATACTATTATGCAATGACATGGTGTGCGTGAACTCAATTCTACTGAGCAATATTTATGCAATCAAATGCTCCACACTGACCGAGTGTAATATTGTCAACGTTGGGTCGATTCGACAATAACATCACTCATATATCAAGTTAGATATGACACACGACTGCAAGTCGACGTGATGCTATATTGATAGGGAAAAGTAGTTGAATTCAAGTGACTGACTGATTGTTGGATGCCGACATTCGAGTACGACGTTACAAATAACCCTCTCGACACGTCGTTGTTTCTCTCATTTGACTGTGAACAATTGGCTAATGAAGCTTGTGTTCTTTTTGTTTGCTTAACACAATAAAGGTTTACTACCAAGTAAGTGTTGTAAATGTAATCTAGTCGATTCGGTTGTAACGAAAATGACAATTCGGCTTACTCTCCGTGTGTGTGCGTGTGTGTTTTATACACTATCAATATGCGTATCTGCTTTGATGTTAATTTCGTTCACGTTTATGTTGTCGTTGTGCATGATTGTCCACAGCAGATTGCGACTGGGGACTGTATACTATAAAATTAAAATTACAGTTACGTTAAAATACGCGGCGCTAATCAGGTGGGGCAAGTACCCAGTAACTATCGTTGCTATAAGTGTCATCAGGCCGGTCACTGGATAAAGGACTGCCCGCTATCGCAAGGCAGCGTAAGTTGGTCGTCGCGTCGCAGCGCCGCGCCAGAGGTCGACTAAAGCGTTGGTTTTGTTTGGCGGGCAGGACTCGATCGAGATCAAGAAGTCGACGGGGATTCCGCGCTCGTTCATGGTGGAGGTGGAAGGTCCGGACGTGCCCGGCGCCATGATGACGCCCTACGGCTCCTTCGCCGTGCCGGTGCTGGACCACGAGATCTACAACCAGAAGAAGCAGCCGGCGCCGCCGCCGCTGCCCATGCAGAAGACCGACATACCCGAAGACTTGCTGTGCTCGATTTGCAAGGACCTATTGACTGACGCGGTGATGATACCTTGTTGCGGTAACAGCTTTTGCGATGAGTGCATTCGAAGTTTTCTGTTAGATAGCGAAGACCAAGAGTGCCCCGATTGCCACGACCGAGATATATCTCCCGGTACTTTAATACCTAACCGATTCTTGCGAAACAGTGTCTCTAATTTTAAAAACACGACCGGGTACGTAAAACGACAAGTGTACAAACCTGCTCTTATAAATCAAACTGCTAGTACGAAGGAGTTTAAAACGAAGTTAACTAGTGGTGGTGGTGGTGGTAAAGATGAGGGGAAGGAGGCGCCGAGCGAGCAACCCGAGGTACGTTGTCGCTTCGCTCGACCGGGCAGATAACGGTATCTGACGAATTCTGTTCTGTCCTCGCAGACGAACGTTGCGACCTCGGCGAAGGACGGCAAGGGCTCGGCGGACTCGCCAGAGAAGCCGATCATTAGCGAGGCCGACTCCACCGAACCCCACAAACCCGCGTCCAACGGCTCCAACGAGTCGGCGGCGTCCGCGAAACCGTCAGATCCCATCCTCTCCGACCTGCCGCCGGGCGTGTCTCCTCCTCCAGGTGAGAAAAGTCCCGCACCTCCCGGCAGCAATAAGCCGTCGAACGACGATCCCGCCTCGCCGCCAAACAATTCACGTAATTACTCCGCCTCCGAGTCCGAGGAACGCTCCGGCACGCCCACCGTGGACGAACCGGGAGCGCCTCCCGCGAGCGCCGCGCCCGCCGCGCCCGCCGCTCCGGCGGCGAACGGCGAGTTTCAATCTCATCCCGCAGGTGCTCCTCCTCCGGTCGACGCACATCCCATTCCCGCGATGCATTCCGAGGGCGCGCATCCTCAGCAGCCGTACAGCAACAATCCGCCGATGCCGCTGCCGATGCATTTCGCCGGCGGCCCACCGCCATCACACTATCCTCCTCCGAACTACCGAATGCCACCTCCCAATCACGGATATAACATGTACAATCCGCCCATTCGACCAGGTATGTACGATCCGCACAGTGGGCCCGCTATAGCCCAGCAGAATTTTTATCATAATAGTCAAAGACCTAGACCATACGCGCCGATAAATGTCCTTCCCGCTGGGTAAGTTTGTTCCGTCCGCGCTCGTCTGTCGGGAAGGTGAGGTTGTTGCTTGCCTGTTGCAGCATTATAGACGATCCTCTCGAAGCCTTCAATCGCATGTTGCGCGAGAAGGACGAGCGGGATCGGCGCGCCAAAGCCATGCGCAAGGGACGAAGTTACAGTCGCAGTTCCTCGAGAAGTTATAGCCGCTCGCCGCTCGGCCGGCGGAGGCATCCCAGTTCCACCCGATGGCGGACGCGGAGCCGGTCCAAGAGCTTTAGCATCAGCAGGTAACTTATTTTTGGCACCGAACTATTCATGCAACCAAAAACCACCATCGTCGTCTTCATAATTTGGGGCAGTGTTTCATCATTTACCATGCGTCATGATTGCCTTTCCACGAATCGATTCATGCATGCCCGTCAACCTATTACGCATTCCTCCTGCGCGTCACCCTGCGTCTGTTCTCGAATCCATTGCGTTCGCAAATTCACATGATTTCGCCTTGTTGCCCGTCGTGCGGTGTAATAAGTCTGAGGGGGTTACAGATCTCGTTCGCGCTCATTCTCGCCTACCCATCGCGCCGCGTCTTTTAGGGATTATTCCCCGCGTCGGCGTCCAGCATGCAGATATCGTTCCTCGCCCCAAACGTCTCCATCTAGGTACGCAAGGAAATGATGCTTGGGATAGATGCGTGTTGACTCTCACTGTGTTCCAGGAATAGGTATAAAGACGGTCCAGAGAGGGAACGAGACAGGGAACGCGAACGCGAGCGTGATCGCCGATATAATTCTAGGGAACGCGATAGACTCAACAAGGACGGTCGGCCGAGGGAACGCGAGCGGACGCGCGAAAGGGACCGCCCGCGAGACTTCAGCCGACAGCCGGCGTCCAAGGCTCCGATGAGGGACTTTCCGCCGCGCGGGCCTGGCGATCAGTTCAACTATTTCGAGAGCGAACGCGGAGGCGGCCGATGGGGGCCCGGACGATCGAACTACTACCCGGATCAGCCGTCGCAGCAACCACAATATCCGCCGCATCAGCAGCAACATCCATTGCCTCAAGATAACAGGTATTTCCTATGCGGACGCATTCGCCTGTTTTCGTGACGATTGATGTACTCATTAGCATTTGCTTGTTTGACTTGGAATTAAAATTATCGTGTCTTTCCTCACTTTACGATATTGGTCGATTGGTCATAGAACAGTTTTCTTTCAGATATCAACACGATTATCTTCCTAGCAACCAGCAACCGGCCATGGGTGGCTATCCGCCCGAAGCTGGCCCACCACCACCGCATCACGTCCACAACGGTCCACCGGGTCTGCTCCCCACGCCCTACGAAGACGTGCTGCCTCCCGGCACGGATCAACCTCTGCCGCCGGGCGAGGAACACCTCCCGCAGTATTCCGGACATCATGGCCAGCTCGCACCGGAGGCGCGCGATGACCTCGCAGCAAACGCGCCTCGCGATCGTCCGAGTCTAGACGGGGAACGCGCGAAGGAACTCGAAAGGGATCGGGACCTCCCCGACGCTCAACAACCGCCCGAACAGCGCGAGAAGGAACTCGCCAAGGAGAAAGATCGGGAACGGCGCGATAAAGAGCATGAGCATGATCGCGTCAAGTCGCGCGATCGTGACCGTGATCGCGATCGCGACAGAGGCAGAGACAAGGAGAAGGATAGGGCCAGGTCGAAAGATCGCCGTCACAGTCGGTCCGCGTCGCGAAGACCCAACTCCGCCCAAAAGAGGAAGTCGCGTAATGATAGTCCCACGAGTCGCGACGAGAAGGACAAGGAGAAGCGTCGAGATAAAGATAAGGACAAGGACAAAGACAAGGATAAGGACAGGGACAGAGACAAGGATAAGGAGAGAGACAGGGTCACTTCGGACGAGGACAGGAAGAAGTACAAGGATAAGAAGAAGAAGCGCGAAAAGAAGGACAGCGACAAGAAGCGGAAGAAAGATAAGAAGGACAAGAAGGAGCACAAGGAACATAAGAAGGACGACAGAGAGCATCGCAAAGAAGAGAAGAACAAAGATAAGGATAAGCAGCACGTCAAGCACGAGGAGAAAACTGCTCAGACTGAAGATATTGCGCAGAGAGATGTCGCCGAATCGCAGCCACCGAAAGAAGCGGCAGCTGATGTTCCTGAAGCTGCAGCACCTTCATCTCCCCAAGCGGAAACGAGTCCGGAACACGTCGAGACCACCGAACTGGAGCAGGAGATTCTACCGTCCGATGGTATACCCGCTCCAGCCGAAAACGAATTTGAATCGGCCGACCTTCCGTTGACGGAGCTGCAATTTGACGACGAAATAACGCGAACGTCCATTTCACCGATTCACATTAACCCCACGAAAGTGGACACCCCCGAACCGCAGACCAATCCGCAGAAGCCGGAAGACGACGTGCTGGAATTGTGCGCCGGCGAATTGAAATCCGAACTGGACAAGGAGATGTTAGCACCGGTGCCGGAACTTTCCAAGTGGGAAGTGGACGATGAACAAACGCAGACTAATACCGCAACTGGCGAAGCCGAAGGTAAGCTCGATAAGACTAAAGTTACCCAGGACGTCCTCAAGCGGGCGGAAAATGCGATTTTCGCCAAAGCTATCAACGCCATTCGTCCCATCGAAATCAAGAAGATCAGCGTCGACAGAGCAAAGTTGTATTCGGGTGAAAAGGACATCGATGAGGCGACTCCACCGAAGGACGATCCGAAGCCTAAAGAAAAGGTTAAAGAGTCCGAGCCGGATAAGCCGGCCGATGCAGGCAAACCGGCCGTCAGGCTATCCGTTAAAGAACGTCTCGGCCACAAGGTGGACGATTTAGATAGAATCGTGCGGATTGATCACAGAGAGCACAAACGATCGCGAACGCGGAGTCCCGCCAGACATGCCCTGGACTCGAACGACAGGCGCGTGATCGAAGTGAACTTCAATCGCGGTCGGGAAAGGGAGCGAGACAGGGATAGGGAACGCGACAGAGATAGGGACAGAGATAGAGACCGCGAAAGGGATAAACGGGATAGGCAGAAAGACAAGGACGTGGATCGCAGAGACGCCAGGGATGACATTCAGCGTTTCCGGGAACGCGACGATCGTCGCCGGGACGACAAGCTGAGCATCAGCTACAAGGAAAGGTTCAGGAATAGACTGGGCGAGCGCGAAGACACTCGCGATCGACCGACCGCGGGATCTTCATCTACATCAACGAGCAGAGCAAGGCTCGACAAGCGCAAGCGCAGCAAGAGCAGGTCGCGCAGCCAGTCGCGATCGAAAGACAGGAAAGACGACAAGAACAAGAAGAAAGACAAGAAGCAAAAGAAGGACAAGGAACGCGACGAATCGCGCGACGACAAGGACAGAAATAAGGACCAGGATCGAGAATCCGGTCATCGACGTCGAAAAGACGACGACAAGCAGCATCATGTCAAGGACGGTAAGGATAAGGAGAGCGAGAAGCCGAAAGAAGACGTCTCGGCGCAGAAAGAAGATGCCACGTCTAATCCTGCGACGACGATGACGACGACCACGACGACGACGGCGGCGGCGGCGTCGACGTCGACGTCGACGTCGTCGTCCAGACCATCCGATAAACGCAAGGCGTCGGTTAACGAACAATATTTCGTTCCTGATTACGACGCCGAGTCGGATCACGAACCGCCCAAGGAAGCGCCATCGGCGCCGCCAGACGTAAGACCAGCATCGCCTAAAAAGAAACGTTCTAATAGTTCCTCTAACTCCACTTCAGAGAGCAGCAGCGACGAGGACCGTCGGCGCAAAAAGCAAAAGAAACACGGCAAGAAGAAAAAGCGGCGCGAATCAACGTCGTCGAGCTCGAGCGAGAGCTCGTCCAGCGGTGACGAGAAGGAGAAAGGCAAGCGGCGAAAGCACAAGAAGAAGTCGAAGAAGAAGAAGAAAAGCAAGCATAAATCGTGAGCTGGCGCGCGTCATAGCAAGGTGATAATTTGATAGTGCTATACGGGCATGACATTCGCCTCGCCTAGGAAGAGGTGTTTGCGTGCGGGCACAGAAAAGTGTAAAACAGACTATGCGTAAACGGTTAGTAGTAATGTAGGTTCCGGAGTGAGTGGGTGATATCTGCGCGCTTGTGTTCGTTCGCATTCTTGTCCTGGCGCGCCTGATTAATTAAATTATCGCGGTGGTATGTAACTATGGTTGTTTCGGAGGACTGAATTTTATCTATCTCGTGATGCGTCGAAGTTGATTCGGTGGCGAAATTTATTCCGCTTGGAGCGTGTATCCAAATTGTGCGGTTGTAATAGATTCGAAATAAAATTTAAGCGGTATCATAAGAACGTATTCCTAAATTCACACATTTCCTATCCCCGATCTTTTTCCAGTTTCTCTCACCGCTCGTTTGGCTATTGTCACATTATACATTTGTTTAATCCTCATAATTTTTTTCGCAGTAGCGCGGTGGTTGATCGTCCGACTCGCGCGGTATGTCATGAGGCATGTTATTAATGATTAATATTTTAAGTTGATTTTGATTCCCAGAATATTGACCGATACTGGAATTTACCGACGCATTTTCACGGGATTGCAAGCGCTCGAAATATTATAATTTCCTGCTGTCGATAAGAATGTTTTGACTAATGTATGATTTGTATTGTAAAAAACACATAAATATAACAGTTCTAGTTCATGTTTATTGTTTCCTAATTACGACCTAACATTATTTATCTGGAAAGGTTATTATTAAAATGTCGGGTATCGATAAAACGAACGTTTTAGGGGTCAGTAAAACACACCACCTGGCATCTGTAATGGCCCAAGGTCAACGTACTTTTTCTGCGGGTACAACCAAATTGACTCTAGTGTCGCGCGGGAATACTGTACGTTTTGAACATTCAGCCCAGATGATGCACCATACCTCATGCTGCACTTTTGCCAAAAATCGAATGCAATGTTAAATTTACGGAACATTATCTCAACTAATATTAACTCTAGGCAAAATACACGCGTACAACGTTAGACAGGTTTACGATTTTTACATCATTGCGTAGCAGTTGGCCTTTCAAATTCCATGTAAGTTGGCCGCGAATTTCTACCGAAAGTAAGCCAAAATGGCCCTTGAAATTACCCAATTTTTGAACTTTTTCGAAACATGCTTTGCAAAATCGACTGTAACACGCGTTCTATGGCAGACAGGTTTGCGATTTTTACATCATTATGTAGCAGAAGAGTTGATCTTTCAAATTCCATGTGAGTTAGCCGCGAATTTCTACCGGAAGTAAGTCAAAATGGCCCTTGAAATTACCCACTTTTTGAACTTTTGCGAAACATGCTTTGCAAAATTGACTGTAACACGCGTTCTATGGCAGACAGGTTTGCGATTTT